>MU842959.1:0-23326 GCA_030867305.1 Colletotrichum zoysiae | reverse complement strand
GGGGGGGGGGGGGGGGGGGGGGGGGGGGGGGGGGGGGGGGGGGGGTGGCGAGGAGGGCAGGAAATATGTTGTGGAGTATTGTATATAGGGCTGACGTGCCTTTAAGCTTCGTCAGACAGGTCGAATCTTCAGAATTCAATGTAAGGCGAGCAGTGAGACAGACAACGACAAGAATGTCATTTGTCGATTTTATTCGAGACACGACCGCGTGGAAGGTGGTTCGTATGGCAACGAGAGGCGGGTCTCCTGTGTTCCAGTACTTTGACGAGCGACATCCTTTGATACGCCAACGATACATCGACAAGAGTTCCAACAGAAATGCCTCGGGGTAAGTAGAGATACGGACTTGCAGGTCTGACTCGGTGGTGACTCTCGATGTTAGATTATCCTATGCGTCAAGGCATACCGAGGTCCGGGGACCCTCATTGGACTCCGAGAAGGGCATAGGAAACACCCTTGACGGCCAGACGATAAGCCGCACAACGTGGGACAAATATGGAATTGAGAACCGCACAGGCTTACATCTCGTCGAGTTCTTGCCAAACGATCCAGAGGTACCTGCCACGGCGATCCACTCACGCCCTTCACTTGATTGCTAAGTCTAGGTGGTAGAATCCGCGAAACTGGTCCGATTTGAAGAAGATCCTGGTTAGCTTCCAGCTATGCCTTCTCGTCGTCTCTGTCTACACGGGAGCGTCCATATACACCGTTGGCACCGAAGGCGTCCAGGCACGTTTCGGCGTTTCAGACATCGTCGCTCTCCTGGGGTTGACGGTCTTCGTCCTGGCATACGGCATTGGTCCCGTGAGTATCCGTCTCGGCGCCCGCGGCCCTTCCACAGCACTGATAAAACAAAGATGGTCTGGAGCCCGCTCCTTGAGGTCCCCCGAATAGGTCGAAACTCCATCTTTATCCCCGCGCTCGTCGTCTTCATTGTCGTCCAGGTCCCAACTGCGCTGGCCACCAGCATCGGCATGCTCCTGGTATTCCGATTCATCGCCGGTTTCTTCGGTTCCCCAATCCTGGGGTCCGCGGACGGCATCCTGACGGACATGTACGAATCGCGGAAGCACACCTACGCCATTTTGGGCTTTGCGCTCGTTGGCATCAGCGGGCCTACATTAGGCAAGCCCAGGCTCCATCTCCGTATGCTGTGTTTCTGAAACTAACATACCAACAGGCCCCATCGTCGGAGGCTTCGCGGTCCAGTTCAAAGGATGGCAGTGGACCATGTGGATCGTCTCCTGGGCCAACACTCTCGTGCTTGTGCTCCTGGTCTTATTCCTCCCCGAGACGAGCGCCGACAACATCCTCTACCGGCGGACGATGCGGCTTCGCAGGGCTACTGGCGACCAGGGTTTCGTCTGCGAGGCCCAACTCAAGGCCGACAACAGACGAGGCGTCGAGCTCCTCAAGGCGCACCTCATCCGGCCCTTCACGCTGGTGCTCACGGAGCCCGCCGTCTTGTTTCTCAACCTGCACAGCTCGTTCACGTACGGGCTCATGTACATATGGTTCGAGAGCCTGCCGCTAGCCTACAAGGAGATATACCACTTCAACATCGGAATGTCGACTCTTGCTTTGCTGGGCCTCATCATCGGCGTGCTGGTCGCCGCCCTTCCGTTCTTCCTCTACTACCGGATGCGTATCGAGCCCAATTACGACCGCAACGGCAACATCAAGCCCGAAAAGCACCTTCATCTCGCCATGATCGGATGCTTGCTCTTGCCGGGCAGCCTGCTCTGGTTCGGGTGGACCGCGAGATCCTCGATCCATTGGGCGGTCCCCATCGCCGGCTCGTCATTTTTCACGGCTGGCGCTGTGATGTTGTACATTTCGATTCTGAACTACCTCGCGGAGTCGTATCCGGACCACATTGCCTCCGTTTTTGCCGGGCACGATCTGTTCACCAGCATGTGCGGGGCGACTTTCCCCCTGCTCATCCCAACAATGTACCACAGGTTTGGCGTCCTCGGATCGAGCATGATCTTTGCCATAATCGCCATGGCATTCGTGCCTATTCCCTATTTAGTCGCCATGGTGAGAACCCCTTCGAGCATCACATACCTGGATCGAGCTAACTCTGCAGCAGTGGGGCCCCAAGCTCAGGAAAGATAGCAGTTACGCAGCGAAGGGACTGTGACGCATGAAGACTTTTCGATAGAGGGGTACGGGATGGAGAAGACATAATGAAAGCGTTTTGCTATGTGATGTTTGAAAGAAAACTCGGCCGATCTACTGCGCGATATGTTTCGTTTTAACATGCTGAGAGACCAAAGCTCAACCCTACACCTGGGTGCATGCTCGAGAATGTCTAAAACAGCCGACCAGCTTCCGAAACATGATCGGATTTCTGTCATTGTTCGTCACTCAGCGCTCCTCGTGGCTACTCAAGACCTCATATCTCGTCAACCTCGCACAGGTGTACACCAACAAGGCGAAGCTGGCCATACAAGTCTTGTTGACAACCTCAGGCGGTGGGAGCAGTCTGCCTTGGGGCGTGTTGCTTGCGGATACCATTATTGATCTGTCGCATATCAAGGAAAACGTCGAACACTGTAGTTGTGGCTGATACCCAGTGAGTCGTGGGATCGTCGACGTAGTGCCAAGCGATACTGCTATAGCTCCAAAAACCTAACACGGATATTTCGTGAACGTTGGATAATGTTCAGTCGTGGCTGGATGGATGGTGCCCAGGGATACTGCTGTGGCTCCAAAAGCCCGAATATTAATGCATCGCGAACGTTGAACGCTGTCCAGTCGTGGCTGGCATTGATCGGCAGAAGCGTTGACGAGCTTCTATATGGAACTCGTGACAGCGGCATTGGTCTGAGTGAACTGAGGTGGCTTATTGGTGGATGGTTGATTTGGCATTGGTGCATGTCTTCCTCGTCTTCGTAGCTGTCAACTTCTCCGCAATACGAGTAAATAGAGTCAGCTGGGGAGACAATGTCGGCTTCTTCATTGTTCTCGAATGAGTTGGGTATAGGAAATGCTGGGAATCGGAACTCGCAGTATATCCAGATGACAGGCTACCACGTAGAGTGACTTTGGTGTTCAATATTTTAGCAAGCCTGGCGTTTGAGGTGAGATGGTCAAAGTGACGAGTTTTGACGGGCGCGAGTGGTGGAAGAGGCGGTTGAGCTTTTGGTGAAGAGGAGCTCTCGCGGAGACGGATGACGCTTCGTGTACGGCGGATTCTGCAATTTGCATCAACGTCAGACGATTCGCCGCCGATATCCACTGGTTTTGGGCACTTTTCTGTATGACCAGGGAAGAGGCAGGATTGGGAGTTGACTGTGACCGCACACCATGTCTCAAGACCAGCGCCTGCAATCACAAGACCTTTCACAGTACCATTCTGCCAGACTACTCCAAAGCCTTTCAGATACCTACAAGAACTTCACTAACAAAGGCGGGAAGAAATATGCCTGGCCTGACGTCGTCGAGATCATCTATACCCTTGACCAAGACGAGAAAAGGGGCCTCTCTTCATATCACGACGGCCGCCGTGGCAGTTACCAACCCAACCAGGCCTTCTGGTCGATCTGTGACTCAAGGCCTGGGGACGTGCTGAAAATATTCTTTCCAACAAACAAGATATTCAATCGGCGGTCTTGGCTAAACTATGTAACTCGACGACCGAGGAGTTCCTATTTTGCCCCTTTACAGGCCTTCAAGCCTGTTCAGCACACGCTCTCAGGCAACAATCGCGGTGAATGATGCGTTCATGCCCAAGATATGTAAGTCATGTTCACTGTATATCAACTCAACACCCCCCTTCTCGACAATGCCGTCGTACCGTCCGCCCTAGCCACCCTGTTAGAAGGCACCAGCCAGCAGAGTCAGGTTTCTGGCGGTGTTCCCACGTTGTGGTCAAACAAGAAGAAGCTGGTTACACGTTCGGTGAATTAGAATGTGGTATTCATCCAGGTGGCACTGAACAATTCTCTAAATCAGTTCGGGAAAGTGTAATAGTAAAGATAACAATTAGCTGTGTGTGTTAATGTGGGCAGTCTAAGTTACACACCAATTGATTCCCCGTGTTCCAGAAACAACATCAATGCCGCAACGAGCAAGCAATTCCGAAAACGAGTCCAATATGGGCCCTCTGAGCCTGTACGTATTCTCAATTCATTCCCAACGCTTCTCGTCATACCTGCATGATTAAATTCCCCTCAACTGTAGGCCTAGACACGGTTCTGGCTGACTGTGGTTGGTGGATGGTGAATTCGCAAGAGGAAAAGACGTATACGTCGAGAGATGCAATTAGCGTGGAAAAGAGAGCCGATTTCCTGAAGCCAATTCTGTCCTGGGGCCGTGACTTGTGACTGCTGTTGCTTGTATGCTGGTGCTGACATCAGGCATTGAGACCAAAGAGGTATCGGAAGGATTTAGAAAACAAAAAAGAAGCCAGAAGAAACCAAAGCAAAAAGGAAGTTGAGGTCAAGTAGCAGCTGTTTGCTCTGTGCTTTGTCCCAACTAGGGGCCGGGGATCACAACGCCGTCATCCGGATGATGGGGGATGAGATCGGTTGGAATGCCTTCCCAGGACAATAGCCCGTCTTCCCCGATTCGGAGGTGGTGGATGAGGCCCACTGAGCGAATAGCCATATCCAAGCGAAATCTCATTCTTCCGACATAGTGCTCGACCACACCGGTGCCGGCCATTAGCTCAAAGACAGAGTCGCCCTGGTTATTGCGACCCTCCCAGCAGATGAGTCCATCCTCACCGATTTCGAGGCGATCAGTCAGAATAGAGCGAGTAACTGCCTGTAACAGCCGAGATTCCTGGGTACTCCTGAGCCGCAGCATTTCATTCGGGTGTATAACTTCCTCAAATGGGTAGCGGGTGTGTCTCCAAGCGGAGCGTTGAAAAGGTAAGCGTAAAAAGCCGGGAGGCAGGACTGTTCTTCTTCTTCTGATTCTAGTGACCGGGCTATTTATGTCGTTTCCAACCTCATTCTGAGCCTCTTCGTGCGAACCCTGGTCATCTGGCTGGGTGGAGTTCGTGCTGGAGTCGTTCGATTCATTCTTGTTGGCGTCGTTGGAGTTGTCAGCCAAGAGATCTCGCGGTCCAGTCTCGTCTACATCGGGCGGGTCCATGCTGGCATGGAGCGGCCTGCCCATCTTGTCGCGTTGAAATGGGTTCAAATCGAGAGGTCCGGTGTCTTAAAAGAGATTAGTGGAAGTAAGGATGATTTGAGCGCATTCATGAGGGTTCCAAATTGTCTCTTGCCAGACGAAAGGGCCACTTACGGTACAAATAAGGCGCAAATAAAGATTGCGTCGTGCCGAGGGGTTAAATTAAGCAAGAGCTGAGGCCCAGCGGATGAGGTAGATGAGAGGTGAATTTCAGAGTGGAAAGAAAAAAGTGAGTTTGATGGAGACGTTGAGAAGAAGTGATGAAAAAAAAGCATTTGTATGAGAAGAGCAAGGAGCCACTCCTTCCACGACAGAAAAGATTATTGCAAGGCCGCTTCCCCTAACCCAAAATCAACAGCCTTTGGTTGTATGAAACCGTGTCATCCCGAATATAAGTTTATCCAATCCATACAGGAAGCCGTCGCAAAAGATGACATCGTCAAGGCACTAATTGACGCCTTTTATCACTCGTGCCAGAAACCAAAGTAGCAAAATCATCCACTGTAACTTCGACGCTTGACCATCAACCCATCGTCCTGATTCCGCACCCGCATCTCGCACAAAGGACCAACTTCAAGCACCCGACCTTGTAGTATCGCCCTCCAACGCTCCACCCATCCATCGTAGGCGCCGGTATGCCAACAAATGCCCCAGTACCAAGGTTTGTCTTTGTCGAATTTTGCTTTCAGCGAGGGAGCCACCTTATTGGGCTTGTCGATATCCGCATGGGCGCGGATGGCGATTACTGATGAGAGCTCAAAATCATTGTGAGTATGGGCGTTACGCCGGACGTCGTTGTAGATTGTTGAAGCGCTTTGGTTTTTGGTAGCGTAGTCCTTCAGTTTTCGGCCAACGTCACCGGCGAGGGCAGCGAGTTTTTCTGTCGAGATGCCCTCGGCATACTTGCGGATGAGAATTCCGGCAGTCTGCGCATACTGACGTGCATAGAACTGCCTCTCATAGTTATTTTCGAAGGTTTCGTACTTCGGAGTTGCTGCTTTTGGCGGCATCGTGAACAGCGCGGTTCTCTGACGTGTGGTAACGAAAATCGTGTGGCGTGTAACAAATAGCAAGTACGGAAAAGGGAAAAGAGAAAGTCGCGTGGCAGAGATTGCCGAAATCGATCAATAGCTCTGATGAGCTGGTGCGGAATCTCCCGGCCCTCGACTTGCATCATATAGAAATGTGCGTATCTCCATTCTCGTGGGGCAGTATGTTCCAGGTTCATCAACTGAGGTTGTGCAGTCGGGTCCAGCACATTAACCCTTAAGGGCCATCCAACCTCCCAACGATCTCTCTCCTCTGCCAGGAATGCATCAAGTTCTGCCTGAGTAGGAGAGACACTAGGTCCGTTTTCTGGATAGTGACTGCCCAGGGTAAGCCGTTTAATGTAGAGCGTTTGGCTGTGACCACGCAGCAGGTCGGTATGGGGAATTGGCGCAGTTGCAACTGTCTTTGTATGGTGTCCTACAAAGGCAGCCCCATTGAAATTTGCACCCAGATTGGGCGCGTTGCCTCGGTTCGACTTGGCAATGCCGCCTGCCACAACAGGGCGTCCCGTCAGCGCATCAGCTCCAACGAAGTAGGCTCGATTGACTCGTTCAGTCCCAGCAGCCCGGCTTGCCTTGCCTGTCGGATCCTGAAACTGGTAGATGTTAATACATCGCGAGTTCAGCTCCAAGTTGTAGGCTATGAAGTCCTCATTAAGTAGGATCACACGCTCAAGTTCGGTCTCTATGTCCTCCTCGTCTGGTCGGGTCTCAGAGAAGGCGTCGCCGTTTCTCCATCCAATTCGCCCCAAGATGTTTGTTCCTGGATGGTCGGGGTCTGCCAGTGCCTCCTGTTCGGCCCGATTCGGTCGATTGCGATCTGGGCCCCCGCCATGCTCGTGAAGGGCGAGGGGTGGTGGTGTCCCTTCGACGAGGTACCGGGCTTTCTGTGATGAGGCCATCAAACTGCCAAGAGTTAGTCAGTAGGTAAAACGATATACCGATAATGGTAAAAGGAAATAAAAAGCAATGCTGCTCTCAAGGGGGATAATGAGGTTGCTGACGAGGCGAAAAGGGCGGGTCGTAAAAACGGAAAATCGTTGACAGAGAGGATGGAAAGGCGAAAAGAATTTGTTTACCTCAAAATACCTTCCGGATCAGTGGCTCCTGCCTCCTATGTCAGCAACCCGCCACAGTAACTCCCATCTCATAAATGATCGTGAGCACCTCGTTCTCAGGTTTGGGTCGAATTCTCCGTAGTCGAGCAGTCCAACCAGTGGTTAGAGTAGAAACAACATTGCCTCTTGGGGACTCAGCCCAGTTCTCCATGGTCTCCCGTTAGTACCGAGCATAAGCCCAAAACGAAAAGGTCATGAGGACTAGGAAGTCCAGGGGCTGGTAGTTTAAGCGTGGTTATGTCGGAACTATACTGCATGACGGGTGATTTCTCCGTTCTTGAGGACAACAGTTGCCGGGGAATGATGGTTCGAGCGCTCTGCCATGTTCTTAAGCGCGATGTTGTAATGCTTTGGAACAGCCACGACTGGTCGGCTAGTCGACGTAGAAAGGTTGAACTACTCGCTCGGACCTCAAAGCGCGTGCTGCCTTGCCGCTTGTCGTGTATTGGGACTGATAAATGTTTACACATCTTGTGTTCAGCTCCAGTTCCATTATGGTGACCTCTGTTCTGAGAGAGGCCACGCGGACTGGCTCATGACCGAGAGGATAGGCCTCTGGCTGCCTTTCTGTGACGAGGCCATCAAACTGCCAAGAGGTAGTTAGTTAGTAGGTTCGGTAGACAAGGAAAAGTGGTGAGAACCTTGAAATCAATGAGGTACCTTTGGTAGAAGTGGCTGGAGCAAAATTGAAGCCTAGTTTTAAGAGGCAAGCTTCGAATGAATTCGATCATGAAGATTGGTGTTTCTGTGGAGGAGCGGGCGAGGAGCGAACCGCACGCCCTTAACCATCCATATAGTGATGGGGTAACAATGACCGAAGATTCCGACTAGACTATGGCTCTTGATTGTGTATAGCAACACTGGCTGTCATAGTGAATGGCGAAGCGAAGCTGATGATAAGTGCCAACTTGTTGTAGATGGGTTCTGCAAGCCGGACTGGTGGCGTGCACAAAGTGAGAAGGGAAAGAAGGGGGAATTTTTTTTTTTGGCCGGGGAAGGAACAAAAGAACTCTCTCCCTCTTGACCAGCCGATGCCTTCAAGCTCCTCGAGGAAGGAGGGTCGACACGTGATCTCCCACACCGACTGCACCCGACACACGGCCCCACTATTATCCCCGGGCTTCACGGCCGGCCGCCTTGCCGACATCTCGGTGTGCTTCAACTGACTTGCGGCGTAGATGATTTACTTCCAGGAACAATTGATTCCGCCGCAATATGATACATATGGAGATATTTGTAGCGAGTGTGCATTCTTGAGCAGTCTTGGAAACAGGAACACGGAAAAAGCCCGACTCACATAGTTACTCTAGTGTATAGTCCCGATGAGACACATATCAGGTGTGTCATTATAAGTATAAATGAACAATTTATCTTCAGAGACGTTTGGATTTCATCCTTTGCGTTCTCTTTGTTTCACCTTCCTTGCTGGAGGTGTGTCATGCGGCTATAAATCTGAGTTCATCTCATGGCTCATGGCTCACATATGTTGTATTCAGAACCAAACCCCAGTCCCAAACAAACCCGCACGCTCCCCTGACTCACTAGTGGGGTCCGTCACTTCCGGATTGGGACTAGTACATATGCCACCTGTTCCGCATTCCCCTCTTTGCCCAAACTCGCCCCCCAACACCGGAAAATGCTGTTCCACCCACGCAAACCTACATATTATCAAAACAAAACGCAAATCGCAATAAATAAATCACCTGGTGGAGTGGCCGAGTGGTTATGGCGCTGTGTTTAGGTAATCATCATGATACCGTAAATCCGCAGTGGGAAACCGCGCGAGTTCGAATCTCGTCTCCATCATCTCAACCTTTTGACTTTTTGCATCAGGGCTCGGGTTATGTGCTGTGTCCAGTTGCTTCATGAGTGGAACAGGCTTTTTGGGCACTGTTCAAACCAATGAAGAAAGTGTTTCCAGTGTCAATGAGTCAGTGTTGCTGTACAGTCATGTAATGCAGTTGCGAGATACTCGACTCGGCATGTCATATACATAGCCGCCAGTTTTTCAATGTTGATGCAGCAAACGCGCAGTTCAGTCTCAGTCGATTTGCGAAGTGCGACATTTGTTTCCCCTTTGAAGAAAAGCGTTGAGGGCCAATGTCAACTCCACATGCGCGCCTGAGTCGGTCATATAGAGGTAAACATTTGACATATGCACTGGTATCAACAACGACTTTCAAACATCTCGCCGGCATCTTCCAAAACAGGGTAAATCGAACCAACGTCACAAGCTGCAGAGAAGGCCATGCAAAATGGTGGTTGAGTCATGTTCGTCACCTTGAGAATCTCGACGTGGCTGGATTGAAGGTGCTTCGTGGTCCGCAGCCGACACTTTCGGTCTCGGCACGGCAAACGGTGTAACTCCAATTGGCCAAAGCTTGCAAGCTCCTTTCTTCACAACCTTGCCCGATTTTTATTTATTTCTTATTTTTGGAGGGGCCATATCGACCAGACTCACACCGCGCCATCCACTTTATCGACTTGGCTCCTCCACCTCCCAACCCGGCGAGCAGACCGAAATACCACCAGACACGAACCAAAGCTAGGCAAATTTCCTATCGATCCTCCGACTATTATAAATATAGGAAACAAGCACAACCCCCCCCCCCCCCCCCCCCCCCCCCGAACCAACTGCCAACGAACGTCGGTATGCCGCTCGACGACGACGACAACCCCACGGCGGCGCCTGCCGCCCAGCTCCAAAACGACTCGGGCGCAGGCGACGAGGCCGAGGACGAAGGGCTCTTCGACATGCGCCTCTTCGCCTCCATGTTCAACAAGAAGGGCGTCGCGAGCCAGGCGGTGCGCAGGGGCCAGAAGGACTTTGAGTCCCACGGCACGCGCGCGCAGGAGGACGCCCTCGAGACGAGCAGACGGGTCATCGAGGAGGTGCTCGCGTACTCGCGCGTGCACCGCGACGCCTGGAGCAAGGGGTGGTACTTCCCCGACTACTGGGCCGAGACGCTGCGGGCCATCGAGGAGGACGGGGACGCGTCCGGGCTCGCGAGGCCCGAGTACCTGCGGGAGTTCCTGGCCGAGACGGGGCCGATATATGCAAAGGAGCGGGTGGTCGTCGTCGAGGACCTCAAGGGCTCGCAGGCCAAGTCGATGGGCCGGGTCATACGGGGGCTCAAGGCGCCGAGGCCGGCGGTCGGGAAGCTGTGGCTGCTGCCCGAGGAGGCGCTGTTCCTCGTCGAGAGGGGCAGCCTGGACCTCTGGTGGCCGTTCCGGGAGCTCAAAGACGTCTTGCCGCCGCCGTCAGAGGGCAAGGCCGCGGAGGAACACGTGCACGATCCAGAGCAGACGGAGGCGGACCCCGGCGAGGACTCGGACGACGAATTCGAAACGGGCGTGCCGCTGAGCTTGCAGGCCGCATACGCCTTCTTCATCGGTCTGGACGGCGAGCGGGGGAAGATCACGCTTCCGAAATATCAAGTCTACGCTCACCTGCGGCGGCTGGGATACTACGTCCAGCGCGCACCGCCCGACGCAGCCGACGCCGCGCCTGAACCACAAACCGCAGGGAAGTCGTTATGGCAGTGGCTCGTCTCCCTCCTGGACAGGCCCGCGCCGACGCCACCGCCCTACGGGCCCCTCGTCAGGCCGGGCCTCTACCGCCAGTACACCCACGTCTACAAGCAGCTGGAGCTCCTCGCGAGGTACAGGCCCTCGCCGGCGGCGCAGGAGCCCGCGGCGCCCGAGGACCCGTACAAGGTCCACTGGCACGTGTGGAAGCCGTCGAAGCACCCGAAGCTGCGCGTGACGGACCTCCCGCCGCCGGACATCCGCATCGCCGTGGCCGACGCGCGCGACGACGCGGTGCCGTCACTGGAGGAGGTGGCGGCCCTGCTGGACTCGACGCCGTACGACCCGCCCGACCCCAAGACGACGGGCGGGCCGGGGCGGCTGTACCAGAGGCTCCGGCACGGGCACCGCAACGTGCTGATCGCGGTCGTGGACCGCGGGCTGGTGAACTTTATGAGGTTCGGGCAGGCGGCGTTCGGCGAGGAGACGCTGTACGAGAGGTTCGACAACCGGGGCGGGATCCGCGGGGGTAAGAGGGGCGGCAGGGGCGGACGGGGGAGAGGGGGCGGCGGAAGGGGGAGGGGGCGTGGCCGGTGAGGCGAGCGGACTGAATGAAGTCCGGGAACCCCCGGAACGGTCGGGGGGCTTGTGCGGTGCAAGAGCGGACGGCGTTCACGGGATGCCCAAAAGGAACATGTATAGAATCATAAAACACAACTAGAGAGCTTCGCGGCTCCCGGCAGGGGTATTAGGGTCGGCTTGGTTGGTAGGCATGGATCTCCGCTGTCGAGTGCAGTGCGCACAGCATCCGAAGAAAAGGATATTAAAAAGAAACGAGCATACTGCCAATCATGTGCCCAAGAGCAGTTTCAAGCCGGGAGTCTTCTTGGGTCCGTGAGGCCGACTTTGCCGACTCTCCGAGTTGAGGGCTATGGATGGCATGCTGCCTGGCGCTACCTGGTCGTTCCAGGTCTCCGAGTCTTATATATCTAGCCTTTTGGTGTGTGTTTAAATGTGCGCGTCTATGTCAGACGGCCGGGCTTATAGTGTAGGTTAGTTGAAGACTAAGTGCAAAGTCAAAGATGTCTCCGGGCTCTCGCTGCACGATCCGTTACAACACTTACTCGCCGACCAACTCTACCACGTTAGACACCCACAACTAAAACAAAGTAAGCCCGCGAAAAGGGCCCGGTGTCGTCTGAATAGGCTCTCTAGACTTGGTAGTAGCGTCAAACAAAGACAACGAAGGAGGTGGCCTGGGCGGGGGGCAAAAGAGAATAGAAGCCCGCGACGGGGTCGGCTGACGATCTGGGAGGCCGTCCCATACCACTCCGAAATCGATTGCATGCCCCCCGTGTCCCCAGGGAAGGGTAGATCCTATACAGCGCGCGGAAAGAGTCGGCGCTGCGCCGATAAGCATCAAGGCGGCGGTGGTATTTCAGCCGCTCGTAACTGAACTCTAGGTATGTTTTGTAACTCCCGTTGTCAAGGGTGTGCCTCTCTGGGCCGCGAGTGCCGTCTACAGGTATGCCAGGTTGCAGGGGCTGCTTCAATGGCGCGGAGATCCAAACCGGAATGACGGAATACTTCTGTCAATGTCGAGCGGCATATTCACAGCGACCATTGACACGCACGCGGGACCCCGTTGGGACGCGGACAGAGGACGGTTCTCGGGGTCGGAGTGGGGGCCGGATAGTGTGGGGACATGTCGGCAGCCATCAGTCGCGAAATACCTGTGCAGTACGGAGTATCCGTACGTGCAAATGAAACAGCATATCGCACTATTAAAGATCATGCAGCTGCCGAAGGGGTATGTCTATTGGAGCCATGTATAATGTTGTACAGTGTTGACGAGGAGGGGCCCAGCTCTGCTGTCACATGAAAGCAATGACTGACTGCAAGGACAAAACAAGGTTGATTGGTGTGTGCAAAGCTGATGGCGGGAGATGTCATGTGGTGTATGGTGACAGGGGGACGCAAAGCATCGTAAAATTTTTTTTTTTTTTTGGCTCAACCTGGCAACTTGTCAAAGCCAGTCAGTGAGTACCTAAATCCCGGCAGACCAACGTTGGTTGGCTGGACGGTGGTGCCGCGAGAAATACCCCAAGAAGCCAAAGACACGGGGAGGAGTCATATCACGGTGAGACGGGTTGGGGGCGGCGGTGACGGAAGGACGGTGAGAAGGGTTCTTTGCCAGAGCCATCCTTAGTTACTCGCAGGACGAAGGACGCTGACCGCAAGAGCCCCCGAACAGAGATCCTTGCCAGGCCGGGCGCGACGGTGTGGCATGTCTGTCTCTCTCTTTCGTATATACCGGTTGCTAATGGCCGCGCGAGCGATAGTGAAGTAACCAACCCCTCGCAGAGGACCGCACATGCAAGTCCCGCCAGTCAGAGTCGACCAGGCGCCGGCCAAAATGAGCGCCTGTCAGATATGATTTCGCCTATGCCTTGCCACCATGTCTACCTACGGAAAGCACGTATTTGCGTGTCGGTGGAATGGCGATGTGCATGGCGCGATTAACTCGGAGAATGCCATCATTGACTTCTCGCCTGCAGCAGCGGCAGCAGCAGCAACACGGACTTTTTGTGATCATGCTCCCCGAGTTCCGACAATAAAAAGTTTCTGGCTGGAGTGGTGCGCATCTCCAACGTGGGTTGAGCTTCACTAGGTAGGTAGCATAAGCAGGGGCTTGTGCGCAGAGAAGCCTGACGAGCCCAAAAAAAAAAGACAAAAACAAGAAAACAGAGTGAACCAGCAGGAAGCCAATGGATGCAGCGACTGATCTATGTACTCGAAAAAGAGAGAAAAAGAAGAAAAATGTATGCGACAACAGCAGGGTTCGAACCTACGCGGCCGAAGCCAACAGATACCTCAGAATAAGCTGATCAATGATCAGGTTAGTTCAAGTCTGTCCCCTTAACCACTCGGGCATGTTGCCATTTATTGTTGAATTATGCCTTGCATCTTGAATTCAAGTATTCTCCACGCGGGATGTGTGGGTCTTTATGTGGAGACACCCCCCAATATGGATCTCTTTGAACGGTACTCCGTAGTGAATTTCAATTGGCCAGATGACTCCTTGGAGTTGTCTCTTCCTGCTTTCAGCATACCTACCACACGAGACAGAAGCACAGAGGCAACATCAGGTTTACACAAGTCTTGAATACAGTCAACACTGACTGATACTTTCCCACGTTCGTTCAACGTGCTCACATACTTCCTGCTGTCGCCATAGTTCCGCTGTTTCCGGCGGCATCCAATGTCTCACCCGGCCTCCCCGGGCATGCACTGGAGTGCTTGGAGACTATAAAGGCATCTTAGAGTGATGGGTGACGAGAGAGTTACGTTTAGACATTTGTGCCAGTTGCGTGGTCTGATTATCGAAACCCTATTCAAGACATGTCATCAGGAAAACCCCCGCACATGACCAAGGCTAAATAAAACGAGGACTGTAGGTAGGTAGGCTGTAGCTCTGTCTGTGCCAATTACGTGCATGCAGTGTGGGATGAGAACACTTCATCTTGCCGCAACATGCTTTTTGTTTGTTTGTCTGTCGGCGAGGTGGTACCCGGCTCGCCGCTGTTGGCGGCGGCGGCTATTCAGGAAAACTCCCGCGGAAGGGGGGGAGAGAGAGAGAGAGAGAGAGAAACTAGTGCTCGCGACCGAAAGGCTGCCCTGCCGTCCTCAGACCTCCACCGCGTTTCGGAAGTTCCTAGATGGGAATACAAGGCAACCCACAGCGTTTCGAGTTGAAGGACCGTCGGATCAAGTTGTTTTTTGCTGACATCCTTCCTTGCTGTGACAAGGGGGGGGGGGGCCTTTCCGTCTTCCCCCCCCTATCCCAACTCATTCTCGATTGGCAGATGACACAACCGGCTCAACGGGATTGGCAAACGGTTTGGAAGCCGTGCAGACAACTGCTTTGCTAACGCGAAACAAAAGTGTCGAGGGTTCGGATCTCGCTCCCTCCCCCTTCCCCCCACCGAGTTGGCATGACATGAGAATTACCAATACACACACCGGCTGCGGTGGTTGAGGTTGATGAGACTCTCGCGTCGTAGGGTTGACGCAGCGGCCAAGGCCCGCGAGAGGGATGATACATAGCTTCTGACACGCTGATGCCGTGTCAGACCGGAGATCCACGGCGAGCTCAATACTAATAACGTGATTGTATTAGCTCCTCAACCTTACTGCGGGATTCCAAAAGGGGGGGGGCCCTCGATGTAGTGGTAAGCGGAGGACGGTGCCGGGCTAGTAGGAACGATTGACAGGGAGGGGCGGAGACAGGCCGGACCTGTTGCCTCACGTCAGAAGAAGCAGAAGGAGAAATAGAAAGGCCCGAAGATGCATTCGTTTCAACAAGATGAGTTTTTTTTTAATTGAATCATTGATTTACCACGAGGAAACTTGTCGTCGCTCATCCGCGCTCTCCAAGGTTTACACGTCGCAAAGGAAAGTCTCGGAAAGCAACGAGGAAACTGCGACAAGTGGTGGGCTGGGGTGGCAGGCAGGCATTTACATGGTAATTGCCGTTCGTTTCTCGACCTGCTTGCTGCGAGGCCCAACCCGGATGACGTTGATAAAAAATAAGAATAATAAAATTGACAAGTCGGTATCTGAGAGACGACGGGCCCAGTCGACTAGTCTACCTAGGTATCTAATGTACCTGTGCGGACCGATTGGATACCGAGCCCACTCGAATTGTGGTTCTGAACGGAAGTTTCGTTTGGTGTTGGAGCTGACACTCAACCCCCGATCAATGTCTATCAATCAATCAATCAATCAATCAATCAATCTTTGGCTGGACGTCGTTCGTCGCACTGTCTGAGTTGAGCTGAGCTGAGCTGGGTTGGGCCGCGTCCGGTTGTGCAAACTCGTAACTTAATATCGCAACATTTGACTTTTCTTTCTTTCTTTATTTCCCCCCCACCGGGAGAGGGTTCTCGGAACTACCTAGGTACTCAAACAAGGTGTTGCTGCATGCAGTCAATTCAATTTTTCTCTGTCGGCAGGCGGGCAGGCACACCAATTCTGTTTTTATCGTTTTGGTGATTAAGTGATGAATAACCAACTGCGGACAGCCTACAGGTACCCTGGGTAGGTAGCTGCCCCTCTCCGGCTCCCACCGTGGGTTATCGGTCCTCTTCATCGCCATCGGGCCTAGTGCAACTACCTACCCAAGCTACCTAGAGCGAGGTGAGGTGTGTATACGTACTGTAGGTACTGTACGTACCGGAACAGATGAGGTGAGTGATTATCAAAAGTACCGAGTGCATGTACATCCTCCCGACCAACCAACCGACCAACTACCTACCTACCTAACCAACCGACATTGAGAGCAACTGGAAAGCTCAGACATCTGGGCGCCCGACCAGCTGCCAACAAACGCCTTTCCTTTCTTTGCCGTCGTGGCCTTTTCTCCTAGTGTACAGTACTCCGTACATACTACTAGAGCATGAAGACGGGTATGGCCATCCGTCCAATCGACAAACAGCCGAGTGCATAGGTATCACATACAGCATGGCGTCAATCAGCCATGTGCACTACCCCGAGCCAATAATCGGGACTTTGGCCACAACCACGACCGGGTGGAGGATGTACACTAGGTACCTACTGTAGGAGAGAGGCCAGTCTGGCGATGCGTGCAACCTCTTCCCATTTTTTCTTTCTTTCTTTCTGTCTCCTTGTGGGTATGGATACCTACCACCTACCTGTATGCGGACTATACCCACAGGACTGTATCTTTTACATTTCCCCACCGGGACAGCACAAATACCTACGTGTACCAAGTTTTTGTGCATTTAAACTCGCTGTCCATGACAACGGGGGAACCCGGCTGGTTGGGCCCAGAAAGAGGAACTAACTAGCGATGCAAACCGCCTGGTTTACGACACGTGCTTATTGCTCCATGCTTGCCTTCGTCCTGCTGCAAGTACCTGTATAGTTAGCTACCTATGTATGTATGCACAGTACCTACCACGTACATAAGGTATCTCAGTCAGGACAGTGGGTACTCTGGCTATGTCGGTACTTTACAATAGGATGGAGTGGCCTACCTGGGACGTGGTCCACGCGGCGGGCCCGGTACGGTACATTGATGGGCATGGCTCTCGGACGCAAGTGCTTGTCATCTTAATATAATCCTGTTATTACTAACCGCGTACCGTACCTATGTACTACCTAGCTGTCTAGGTAGGTATGCATTCGCACCCGGGCATGTAGAGGGAACTCAGTCACTAAACTGGAACAACCCCCGAAATCAAAGGGTTAAAAAAAAACCCCTGGTTCGCAACTCTGGTTGGTCTCTTGTTCCCTTGGGAAACTAAAACCTGTCTGTCTCCCACTCTTACCTTCTTATCAGCCTTTCCCCTATTCCCGATCGCATCGCTTTCCCACACCTACCTACCTATCCGTACCTACCGTACCATCCATACCAATCCAATCGCTTGCCTTCCTTTGCCCCCCTTTCCTTCTCTCTCCCAGTCTCACCCCCCCCCAGTCCCCTTCCCTTTTCCCTCAGAGTTCCTGTTCATTCTCGTCCTTACAGTAGACGCCCCAGGCATCTCTCTCCAAGCAACACGTCAGTCAACCCAACCCAACCCAGTTTATCTGTGGCCTGCCTACCTTAGGTAGCTCAGACCACGACGGAGGACCCAAGCCACGTTTCCCTCCTCACACGGTCCTCATCTCTCTCTCTCTCTCCAAACCCCAACACTTCCTTTTTTCCCTCTTTCTCTCTCTCTCGCTCTCACACACAAACCCGCGGCCCCAACTCCCGCAACCCCGTGATTTATTGATTTCGTCATCCGTAACTGGTGGTTATCATCCATCAACCGTGACAGTTTCCTCCGCTAAAGACGCATTCATCTCGTTTAAGCCGCGCCAAAGCCTGTTTACCACACGCCACTCGAACTGCGCGTCCGTGCTCTGGGACACAAGCCTGAAATAATAATACCTCTTGCTTGGTAAAGAGCAACGCAACGCAACGCAACGCAACGCAACGCAACAGTAGGGAGGGGGGGGTACCATATCGCACCGTACCGCTCGCTCGCTCGCTCTCAACCTCGACACACTCTCACAGACACACCCAACACACCCCCTGCCCACCCTGCCTGGGACTGGACTACCTACAACAAGTCTGACTGGGACCTGGAGACTGGACTCTCTCGCCTCATCTCATCTCATTCGGCTTTCCCCCTTCCTTAACAGCTGCACATAATCATAAGGGACTACCTACTTCGTATGGATAACCAGACAGACAGACCAGTAAAGGCCAAGGAATTCAATACTTTTATCTTATTTTATTTTTTAACCTTGGATCGCCTGGCCTAACCTCATCCTACGCTCTCTCTCTCTCTCTCTCTTTCTCTCTCCCTCTCTCACCTTGCCGGTTTCCATTACACATACACGTCTCTACTGTTCTCCACTCCTACCCAAGTTTAGTCACATACACTAGAAAAATCTTGGCCTCAAACACGCACCGCGTCCGCCATTCTTTTGGGGCCATCAATTCTCGATCCGCCCCCCTTAGCCTCTTCTTGTCTTCTTACAACCACACACACACACACCCACACCCACACCCACAGGCAACGCCTCAACTGCAAAATTTCCCATTCATTTCAATCGTCCGTTTCCATCTACAGAGCCGGTTGAACTACGAGTTTCCATCGCTTATACCCCGTCAACTTGGAGTTTCGCTCGATTCTCACCGTCGGCCATCGACACGGGCCCCCATCCCCTCCCGTCCCCCTTTTAAGCCAACTAAACTCTCCCGGTCGCTTCCCATTCATTCGCCGTGATGGAGAGCACCGAAGAGGTCGAAACCAAGCAGCCGTCGGTTGCACCTTCGGAGCCTCAGCAACAGACCCCCGCCATCGAGACTCCTACTCCCACAGAGTAAGTTGTCCTGCTCTCGTGCCTCTTTTCGCCTTCATCTCTTGTTGTTGTAGCTGCAGCTGCCACGTCCTTTGCGCCTGCCTGCCTGCCTGCCTGCCCTCTTCCTTCCTCCGCCCTATTTCTGCACTTGCTTCCTTCTCGAACACGCCTTCCCTTCTTTCGATGACCGTGTTTGTCGGCCACTACTAGGAAGAGAGAAAGAAAGAGACACAGACAGACAGTCAGTCAGAGAAAGATTTCAGCTTCAGGAGAGCTAGTAACTTCTTCCGAGCACCGACCCCTCCCTTGATTCAACCGCAACTCTCCCTCTCTCCATCATTAATCATCTGCATTGCAATCATATTTCCAAACCTCTTGTTCCTCACCACAAGTGTGACTGTTCTTATCAACTCTCGGGCTGCACCGAAGCCGTCTTGTTGAGCATTCGTTTCTCCTGTTTCCCGCCGCTTTACTTCACTTTACCTCTTCGCACTCTACCGCCATGCCACTCCCACCGGAGCCGCCTGTCGAGAGCCCGCTCGGAGAAGACTCGGTCCCATTCCAAGAGGCAAGGTGCGTTCGTTGCCTTGTCTTCTCAACCAGTCTGTGAAAGAAAACATGGACTTGACCTCGCCTGAAGTCACTGCTGCTGCTGCTTCTTCATTTCCAGCCCTTCACTTCCACTTCTCTCGTTTTGCCTGACTCCAAAACCCCACCGCTATGCTATACTGCCCGCTTGCACGTTCCTTGCTTGGAGCACAGAGTATATTTTCCTAGGTAGTTGCCAAGCGGTAACTGAGTCAGTCGCCCGACAAGCGCCTATTCCCCTAACCCTCCGACCCCCCCTGCTTAACTTGACCTCATCATCTCATGTCATCTCATCAGACCCTCACATTGTTGTCTCTTGACCTCCTCCACATACCATGACTGAAGTGTCGGTTTCAAGATGAGAACTCCGTGTCTCGCCCCAACCTCCAAGAACATACATGTCTTCGTCATGGTTGCCGCGACCTATTGTGTTTGCTGCCTTGGAAAGAGTCGAGCGTGTACAGCCGCCGTCTTGACGACTCGTAACACTTGGAGAAACAAAACAATTTCACTCAGCACGTGGCCCCTGCTAATCCGAACAACAGGGCTAGCACAAACGGCGCCAAGCCCCCAGCTTTGGATGACGACGATACCGCCAACGATGATGACCTGACTCCTCCTCCCGATAATTTGAGCCCCGTGTCGGGGAGCAATGACCGTGCTTTGGAGGACGAGATTGTCGTCGGCAACCGCAACGGCGTCGCCAAGTCCTCGCCTCTCCGCGTCGTCTCAGATCCCGAGGATGAGAACATGGCCGACGTCGAAGATGAGGAGCCTGTCGTTTCGCATTATCCCAAGCGGAAACGAGCATCCGTCTTCAACGATTTGAGCGAAGACAAGATGGAGAGCGGCGTCGCCACAGACAAGGAAGGAACCCCACGGAGCACCAAGCCCGCTCGTAGGCATGGCTTGGGCGGTGTCAAGGGTGTCATTCTCGGTTATTGGCGGGACTCCCCCGTCCCCGAACCAAGGGGCAAGCACGCCGTCATAGGCTTCATCGACGTCCGCGATCGTCTCCGTACCCGTATCCAGCAAAACACCCGCTTTGGCGAGCCCGTGTCCACCGCCGACTACCCTCTACCTCCGGGACCCGGCGGCAGCTGGGTGACGTTTGAGCGCGTCGTCTTCGCCGATCACCTCGTCGGCATGGACCATCATCAAGTCAAGGAATACGTCAAGCTGCGGACGGATGCCGTCGAGGACACCGAAGAGGCCCGGAATGCCGCAGAGCTGGCCGCCGCCAAGGACGCAATCCGCCGCGTCGAGCAGAACCCTCCTCCAGAGAACGTCGTGGCCCCGGCCATCGCCTACGGCGCTGAAATTCCAGATCATGCCACGATGCCGCCACGACCTGACTCCAAACGTCGCCGGACCGGCAACGGCATCGGCACCATCGGCGGAGGCCCTGTGCAGACGCCGCCGGCGCGCGAAATGGTGCAGACCCCTCACTTCGATCCTTTGCTCGGTACTAGGCCTACGCGCATCGTCGTGGGTTTCTGGAAGGGTTCCAGCGAGGAGGACCCTGCCAATCGCCATGCCGTGTACGGTATCCTGGGCCAGAATGACATGTTCCGCGTCAAAGTGGCGAGGGAGACTCGCGACAAGCGCTTCGTCGACGGCAACTTCCCCGTCGGAGCGGGTGCCCTATGGATCCATTGGGAAGAGGTCGAGCTTGAGCCTCACCTCAAGAGCTTGTCTCGCGCCGAAGTCAAAGAATACTGCCGTGTCCGCCAGTGGCAGATTGACCAAGGAGAGAGCCCCGACGTCCGCCTCAGCAACGAGGCGCAGGCTGTCTATGAAGCCCAGCAGCGCGTGGCCCACGGCTTCAACAAGCCTGGTCTCATGAACAACATGCCCCCGCCGGCTATTGTCCCCCAGCCCGACGATGACATGGCTGAGTCTCTCGATACCAAGGCCGACGTGAATCCTGAACTGCGCCAGAGTCGTAGGACCGAAACCCGGGCCATTCGGCACGCCCTGCCTGATCTCGAGGTCAGGCAGTCGTCCCGCACACCAGTGCAGGCGCAGAACAAGATCGACGCCAGCGCCCGCCGCGAGATCGCAAGGATCGAGGCTGCGCAAATGCGCACCGAGCGCTTCGCCGCCGATCGTGAAGCCGCCGCCGCCGCCGTCGCCGCCGCCAATGGCTCCAACATGGCTCCTCCCCATATGCTAGCCCAGAACATGCCCAAGATGCCCATGCAGAATGGCAACGGCAACGGCAACGGCCAACGCATGAGCAGCCTTTTCCACGAGCGCGACGAAATGCAGCGCCTAAACAAGGTCTGGGTCAGCCAGGAAGAACAACGCAGCAAGGTTGGAGGCGAGGAGACCAAATTTTACGGCGGTATCAAATACGAACGCAAGACGAATGGACCTTTTGTTGGCAAGCTCGTGTCTCAGGGCACCATCATCAGCATCGACGGAGAAGATTACGTCGAATACCGCGTACTCACGAAGCCGAGCTTCTTCTAATTCGTCTCGGGCTATCGGTCCGCGACGTTTGTTTCTCTTCTGTCCTGTTTAGCCGGCCGGCATTATTGAGGCATCGCTGTCAGTGTTTCACCGGCTTCAGTCGACTCCCTACGAATGTTCTCCTTTTTCTTCTTCTTTTTGTCGGTCCTGGAGCGGCGGAACGACGGCATAGGTTTTTTGTGTAAATTCTCCTCGCGACAAAAAGCTGCGAGGATTGGGCGACCGCGGGATTTTCCTACTATACCCCCTTTTCAACGTTTCCGACTAATCACCACTGTTTCTTTTGTCTTGTCACTTTGGCGCGAGAAAAAAAAGCCTGTCTAGTTTGCTCGCCATCGGTCTGGGAAGGGGCTTTTGCCAAGGAGCTATTATACCACGTTTCTCTTTGCGTTTCGTTCCCTTTTCAGACCTTGCGGTTTGTTACTTGAGTCATCACCAGTGTCTCGCGTAGTCTTATATAACCTCTGGGAGGAATCATGAATATGGGAATAATAAAGCTTCCTTCTGTTACTCTGCTCTCAGCATTATTTTTCAACTTCAGAATGAACAACCAACAGCCTGAAGTGAGCAACTGGCCGGCGGAGAGAAGAAACGCGCTGGCCGTCTACATAGACTCTGGGTGTCCACTTTGGTTGTGTTTGGGACGGTGGCAAGGTTTATTTCGTGAAACCCCGACCAGAGCCAGGGTACGATCAACAAACTAACGTGACTCGCGTACAGTTTCTCTACAGCCAACACAGGCAACTAAATCGTCGGAGCTTTGGCATTTCGAAGTTCCGCCAGACACAACTTCACAAAAACCTCGCCCCCCCCCCCCCAAAAAAAAGAGCACGCGACACGGCTCGAGCTCACGGCTCCTGGTCAAAGTCGTAGCTGTTCCCGAACCCCCTCCCCAGGTACGTCCGCAGCGCCTCCTCGCGGCCGACCCAGTCCACGGGGACCTCCAGGCGGCCGTCGACGGCGGCGTCGAGGAGCGGCCTCACGCCCTCGGCGAGGGTAAGCCGCATGCGGTTCCGGTACCACGGCGCGAAGTGGATCATGGCGAGCATGACGCGGACGTCGGGCGTCTGGTTGGGCATGCCGGCGTGCCAGAGCCGCAGGTCGCGGATGACGAGGCTGCCCTTGCGGACGGAGGGCTGGGAGGGCGGGCGGACGGCGCGGCGGGCGGCGAGGGCGGCGTCGCGGATGCGGCCGCTGGCGCGGTCGCCGTGGGCGCCCTCCTGCGCCGCGGCGTCTGCGGCGGCGTGGGTGCCGAGCCAGAGCTCCGTCGAGCCGTTGGCGGGCGTCATGGCGACGAGCGGGACGTTGACGACGAGGGCGAAGGGGTGCGACGGGTGGGCGAAGTCGGCGTCCGAGTGGACCGGCTGGCGCTGGGGCGGGAGAGAGGGCGAGGGGGGCATGGCGGAGTTTGCGGAGAGGAAGGTGAGCTTCGGGCGGGGGCCGAGGACGGAGGACGTGATTTGCGTCGCGACGGGGTCTGCCGGGTCGGTCCTGTTAGAACTGGCGTGGGAGACTGAAGCTCGACGACGACGACGACGGGGGGGG
>MU842958.1:0-100888 GCA_030867305.1 Colletotrichum zoysiae | reverse complement strand
GAGTTAAGTTTAAGCTTATCTTACCTTTTTACTAAAGTTAAAATAATATTAGCTACTTTTTAAAAGGTTTTAACTTTATATTTTAGTTTAATAGCTTTATTATTCTTTACTTTAAGCTTAGTAAGAGTGTTATTAATAATAGCTTATATTTAGGCTATATTATTATTATTTTTCTATTATATAGTAGCTAAATATCCCTTATTTTCTTCTAGCTTAGTTATAGTGTTATAAAGCTTTTAGTAGGCTCCTATAGTTAAGGTTATATTACCTTCTTTATCTAGTTTAATATTAGGTAAAGTGTAACCTATTATATTAATATCTTTAGCTAAGGTAAGTTTCTAAGCTAAACTCTAGCTATTAGTTAATATAAAGGTTTTACCCTTTAAAGAGGTTAGAGAGGTATTAATAGTAGATATTATTATATTTTACTATTAGGTAAGTATTAAGGTTAACTTACTTAATAGAAGTAATTAAAGTGTTATAGCTAAATATCTAATAGTAGGGTTTCTACTAAAAGTATAGCTAAGGTTAATACTTAGTTAATAGTAATAGTCTTTTAGACTACTAAAAGAATTACTTAGTAATTAGTTAAATAGTTAGAGTTATTTTAGGTTACTTATATAGCTTAATAGTAAAATATAAGTTAGATACTAAAAGGTATTTAGAGAATATATTATAAGTTAATTACTAAAGAGCTATAGAAGTTTATCTTAAGTTCTAGACTTAATTTATTATATATATAAGTCTTAATATTTAGTAGCTTCCTTTAAAGCCTTATTCCTATTAGTTATAATTACTTCTTTTTCTTTAGTAACTACTTAGTAGGTTCTAGTAATTAATTAGTAGATTCTAGTAATTACTTAGTAGATCCTATAAAGTAATTACCTTATCTTATTATTATATAACTTATCTATAGTTCTTTTATTCTATAGGGAGTTATCCTTCTATTAGTATATAAAATATTATACTGCTTACACTTCTAGGCTTTAGTAGGGCTGTTATTACTTATAGTCTTATTAGGTTATAATAATTAACTACTATTAAGATAGAGTTATAAGGTTTCTTACTAAAGAGTATAATTAATATAGAGAGACCTATAATAAAGTCTATTAAGATCTTAGTATAAGGGCGCTTTAGTATTAAGAGTAATATAAGTAAGCTGTAAGGGTAATAATAGTAAGCTTTAGTTCTTTAGTATACTATATATATATTAATATACTCTTTAACGTCCTTCCTTAACCTATCTTAATAGTAGCTTCTCTATATTAACTTAATTATATATATAATACTTAGGTACCTTATACTCTCCTTATTATAGTAGCTCTTAAGTAGCTATCTCTTAATCCTTTTTCCTTATAGTATATAGACCTAAGCTCCTTTATAAAAGAGACCTTTTATATCTATATACTATACTAGTTAGGCTCTACCTCTCTTTTTACCTCTAGCGTTTACACTTTACTTTTACCTTTTAGCCTATTATTTCTTTATTATAAAGGTATCTTCTTACTATAGATAAAGTAATATAGTAATTATTAGCTCTATTTAGCTACTTACTATTTTAAAGTTATATTAACTTTTATATCTCTATAAGATATATAATTTATAACTTATAGCCCTAGTAATAGGCTTAAGTAGTTAGCCTTTTACTCTATTACTACTTTTATACTACTCTTACTTATATACTTTTTAGTTCCTTCTAACTACTTAGTTAGCCTAAGGTTAGGTACCTACCTCCTAATTCTAGCCTTCTAATTATAGGTTACCTATATATAACCTTATTATTACTACTATATAAAGGGGTTACTAGTTCTTTTCTACCTTTACTAACTGCTTTAGTATTACCTTTATACTACTCTCTAGTAGCTATTTTTTTTTACTTCCTTTATAGTTTAGTCTTTTAGATAGGCTATCTATAAGGTTTTAAACTTTTAGTCTAAACTTAATCTCTATATTATATACTGCTAGGTTATTAAGTTAGTATAGCTACCTTAGGTTTAGTTACTTCTTTATATTAAGGAACTATAGATTAAAATAGTCTATCTATATAGTTACTATTTTTATACTATAGCTAATATATTAGTACTATATCTTTAAGTAGTTAATAATAGTAAGTAGCTTAGTATTATTAGTACTATAGTAAGTTTTTACTCTCTAAAGCTTTTATAAGTAAAAGGTAATAAGGTACTACTTACCTTTATATAATTATATAAGGACTACCCCTATTATAAATTTAGATATATCTATATAGACTACTATAGGTAGTATTAGGTTAAAGTACTAAAGTATAGGTACTTTAGTAAAGGTAGTAATAAGCTAATAAAAAGTAGCTATAGTGCTATTATTAAGGAGTATATCCTTTTATTTATCCCCTTTTAATAAGTTAGTTAATAGTATAGTAATTTTTAAATAGTTTTAAATAAACTACTAGTAGAAGCCTATAAATTTAAGGAATATCTAAATATCTTTAATACTAGTAGGTAGTAGCTACTATACTACTACCTTTATATATCTTTACTTTATTAATATACTATTTATTAATACTATAAACTTTAGAAAACTAATTATTAATTTATAAAATTTATACTTTTTAAAGTTAAGGTAGAGCCTCTACTGCTCTAAATAGGCTAGTACGTCTTATATATACTACTTATACTCTTTTTTATTACTACTATAAATAATAATATTATTTAGGTAAGTAATATAGATAATATCTATAAGTCCTATAAGCGCCTTATTAATATAGGCCTAGAATATAGCTAGTACGTTAGTAAGCCTAAAGGGTATTACTATATATTTAAAGTAGCTATACTAAGTATAAAATACTATCTTCTACTTATTACCTTTATAGATATATATCTAATAGTAAGCGTTTTTAATATTAAGTTTAGTATATACCTTTATATTAGATAATTAGTTTAAAATTTTACTTATTAGTAGTAGAGGTATATAGTCCTTTTATATTACCTTATTAAGCGTATAGTAGTTAATATAAAGGTATAGCTTTCCTCCCTTTTTAAGTATAAATAGGATAGATATACCTTTTAGGCTAGTTAATAGGTAAATTTAGCCCCTTACTTTTACTTTCTAGAGGTATTTATAGAGTATTTTAAGCTTTTACTTTAAAAGGGTGTAAATAGGTCTTTAGAGTACCTTTACTCCCTTTTTAAAGATAATATAATACTTATTTACTAAGTAGTTAGAGAGACTAAATACCTTATTATTATTAAATAGTTCTCTAAAGTCCTTATATTTCTTTTTCTATTTTACTATTTTATTTTTACTACTATTAATAAGGGTAGTTACTACTAGTATAATATATAGTATATATACTATTACTAATACTTATAATCTCTATAGCTCCTTTTATATACTAACTAGACTAATATTATACTTCTAGAATAAGTACTACTACTACTTTATCTACTAGTTAATTATTAGGTTAGTATCTTTAAGCTATTTTATACTAAGGATTAGTATTAGCTCCTTTAGCTTAATAATAATAAAGTAGTATAACTAGTGTTAAGCTACCTTTAGGCTATTAGTTACTTTTACCTATAGGTAGTAAAACCCTTTTATTAATAAGGGTCTTCTATCTATATCTATTAGGGGTAGTAATTTATAAATATAGATATTTTTATAAGGAATAGTAAGGTTAGTACTAATTATATACCTATATAATACAGTGGTGTGCGTCTAGTAATAGGAGCTCTGCTCTTAGTCGGTTTAATTCTAACTATAGGAAGACCTTTTATAAATTCTAATTAGTAACTAGAAGGAGCAGAAGGGACCTATATATACTACTACCTAAGTGTATATAAAAGGTAGGGCCTCTAGGTAGGGCAGGCCCTCTAGGTAGGTATAGGCCTCTAGCTATTAATAGGAAAAAAAAATACTAAGTAGTTATACTGTATTAAGTTACTAGGACTAGCTACTAGCCCTTTTCCCTATAGGGGTTTTTTAGCTAACTAGGCCTAGGTTTATTCCTTTAAAGGTTCCTAACAGCTAGAAGGTACTATTAGGTTATATATATTAAGATAAAAAGCTTACTAGGTAAGAAGGATTACCTAAGGTAGAACTTAGGTAGCTTAATTAAATTCTTAAATAAATAAGTACTAATTATATTTACTTTTAACCTACTATTAATAAGTGCTCTCCTTAAAGTCTATATATAGCTAAGGTATATTTAGGTTAGGATCTTAATTTAGCGCCCCTATTACTAATTAGTACCCTAAGTTACTATAAGTAGGACTTAATTTATATTTACTTTATCCTCTATATAACCTTACTATATATAGCCTTTCTTACTATATTACTAATAGACTATATCTAGGTACTTATAAGAATAGTATCCCTTCTTTTTATATATATAGTATATACTATACTTTTAAAGCGCTTTTAGGTAGTCCCTTATAATATAGCCTGCCTTATAGTAGTTATAGCAGCCCTTATTACCCTAAAGGGCTACTTTTTTACTTAATAGCTATATATTTATATTAGTATACCTATATAAGTAGCTTTTATCTAGGTATATATATTACTTTTCTATTACTTATAGTAAAGGGTTATAGTACTAAGTAAGTTAATATTAGTTTTATATATACTAAAGGTAATAGTAGAGGCCTTAGGCTTATTTAATATATCTTACTAGTAATATAAGTTTAGTATATATATATAGAAGTACTAGCTGTAAGCTAATAGCTTAATAGATACTTAGCTATAGCTTAACTAAAAGGGAGGAGATATATTACTCTTTTAGTATAGTATAAGGGAGCTTTATCTCTATAGTTTTATATTCTATTAGGAACTAGTTAAAGGTCTATATAGGCCTTTAGTAAAGTTAGTTAAGCTATAAGGTTACTATAATAGTATAGCTCTCTAGGTTTAAAATCTAGTCCTTTAAGAACTCTTTAAAGGTACCTTAAGTGTTAACTATATTATACTAAAAGGGGTCTTATATATATTCTTTTAATTATTTTATTTAGGCTAACTTTACCCTCTTTTAAAGGTAACTAGTTATAAATACTATTTTATTATAGTTACTATAAATCTATTTTATATAGAGGGTAAAATAGGTATAATAATTAAATAAGAATACCTATAGATCCCTATAGGATTTTTTATTATATAATAGAATAGGTAGAGATAATAGGTAATAAAGGTATAAGCTATTATTACTTTTACTAGTAAGCTATAGCTTAAAGAGTAATACTATAGTAGCTATAGGGTCCTATATCTTAAGTCCTAAGTTAGCTAGTATATTTTATAAGGTGTTAGTAGAGTAAGTAGCTATATAACTACTACTCTATAGCTACTTTAGCTTTATAATCTTAAGGTTAATATACTTTTAGCGTTATATAATATTAATTTCTTCTTTAAAAGCTTATTCTTACTCTACTAGTTCTTTAATCTATTAAAAAGCTAACTAAGTGTTTAAAGGTACTTACTAAAAGGTTACTATATAAGGTTATAGTCTGTTAGTTAGGGGATTAAATAACTTACTATTTATATAAGTATACTATAATATAGTATTATAAGTAAAGCTTTAGGTATTAGTAAGTATATTACTTAATAGTCTAGTAATAAAGGTAAAGCTTTTAGACTATTAGGTAGTAATAGAGACTAAAGTAAGAAGTAAATATACTAATGCCTTTCTGTTAGGTCTTAGGTAGTAATAATACTAAAAGCTGCTTCCCCCTATTGCTTGCGCTGCTTGTAATACTCTAATAGAGTGCGCCCTCGCTTTATGCCCCCTGCGCTCTCGTCACGTGACCCCTTCCTGCCCCCCCACCATACTGTCCCCTGACAGTCTCCTTAAAGCTGGCGCCAATATTGGGTTGAAAGACAACTGGCATCGCACAGCGCTTCATCACTCCTTGGTCACATTGGATGTTACTGAAAGAGTATATGTTGAATTGGAAGCCGACGACACAATCCGCATATTGCTTGCTCACGGGGCGGATCTTCTTTCCAACGACAATTGCAGATGCCCCTGCTCCCCAGAGGGCTGTTTGCCCGGCTTGGATTTCGAACATACCATTACTGTCGACTATGATTATTTCAATGATTGTGGTATTGCGAATTTTCCTGCAGGAGCAATGGAGTGGGTTTCCCTTGTCTACGAGAACAACGGCACCAATGGGGCAAAAACAGCCATAGCATCGCTTCTACGAAGAAGGAAATTTGAAGAGATGGGAATGACACACGTGTGTTGTCGGGCAAAACTACAAACATCCTACTTGTTCAGCTTGGAATCTGGCAGTCCAAGTTACATTCCCGATAATGACATCGATGATATCCTTGACGAGGAATCCGAATTCGTCGAGATCCTAGAGAAGGAAATGACCGAGGTCATGGAACAAGAGTACGAACTTATGTTTGATGAATGGATCCGACAGGTCAAGCTGTCACTAGCTGTCCTATGCAAAGAGGCGGCGGAGCACAACAAGGAGGTTAGTTGTACAAAACTTAGCACCTCGTCAGCCTTTCTGTAGTACACTTACTAACCGCTGAGGCAGCCCAGATATGAAGTAGATTACAAGAATGATTCCTTCAAGTCTCATTCCGCCATTTTTAGGACGACAAATCCTACCAAGGAGGTCAAGTATTCAATAGCGAGATATGCTCTTTTCGTGGAACAACGCTGGAGAGCTTCTGAAAAGGATCAATCTCCCCAGGATAGTTGGTATAGGACAAGGATCCGATATCTCCTTCGAGTTCTCGACATCATGGAATTTTCGGCATTACATATTGCTGAGGAGATGAGAGATCCACTACAACGTAAGTACGTTGCGTTCTGGGATGCTCTTACTGTTGAAAGCTACATTCGGCATTTCTTATCGTCAATTTCGGAGATCAAAAGTGAGTTTTGACTTGCGGGATAATCGGGAAGGAAATCTTGGACTTGCGCAGGGGGTAGATCAACAGTAGCAATCTTGAATTTGAACCAAAGTCTTCGTAGCACAACCAATGTCGCATGCAAAGTGACATCATTAAGGCAGTTTCACTATATTTTCAAATCTATGATACTCAATTACTGCTTTTATTATGAACAGTGCGCAGTATTCCGCCTCTCTGGCTGTGATCACTGACAAGGGGCATACCGGGCAAGGGTAGTGTTGCCTTCGGCTCCTGAAGTCCTATGATACTTGTGGCACAGGATGGCTCGATCACTTCCATTAGACGAATATCAATATCACGTCGGATCTACTTCTCGGAAAGTTATTGAGTGCGTCTCTCATTCGAGAAGACTGCTGTGCCATGAACCACTTAGGATCGCTGGACTACTGAGATGCAGCGGAAATGAAACAGCAACGGGGCAAGAAAAAAGAAAGGTAGCTTACCCAGAAGGTCAAATATGGCAGCATGTGTATTAACGCCAATTTCCCGACCAGTGCCTCCCGAAACGATACAGGTCCAGGATCCTACAACACTTTCCCCGAGCAAAGCAAACGCCCACTACTGACCGTACAGCTCCAGTATCTGCTTCCTCGGCCAGGCCAGCGCCCCCGCGAGGGCCGGGAGCCCCGCGAGGCGCGCGTCGGCGGCGTCGAGGAGGCGCCGCGACCAGCCGCCGAGGAACCAGTAGCCGCGCTCGACGGCGCACAGGAGGACGGCGAAGTGGGCGAGCAGGACGGCGGCACAAGGGGCGGCGGCCCGGACGTCGGCGGCGACGGCGTCCGAGAGGACGTAGGGCCAGAAGACGACCATGCCGACCTCGGGGCGGGCGCCGGCGTGGGCGACGAGGTAGGCGGCCTTGCGCAGCTCGGCGACGGCGACGGCGTAGTCGGCGCGCCGCGCGGCGTCGCCGGCCGCGAGGTGCTCGTCGAGGAAGGCGGCGAGGCGGCGCAGGGCGTCGAAGATGTCCGGCGGCAGGGGGGAGCGGTGGAGGGCCGGGTTCCTGTGCGGATGGGGGGGCGGGTCAGCGTCCGCACCGATACGCACACAGATGCGAATGACGACCCACTGGGGAAACCTACTCGTATTCCGGGTCGCCGGGGTCGACGATCCAGACGCCCTCGACCAGGGGCGCCAGCCTCGTCCTGCTCAGTCTCGTCTGGTAGGGCTCGAGGATGGCCTTGACGCCCCGGACGAAGACGAAGAGGGCCGTGACGTCGGGGGCGTCGTACCCGCCGCCGCCGCCGCCGCCGCCGCCGTCGTGCGCCGGTAGGCTGGCGACGTAGAAGGTGACGAGGGAGGCGAAGCAGAAGAAGGGCTGCCAGGTCGCGTCGTCGACGGTGTGCAGCAGGGCGCGGAAGCCCTCGAGCCCGGCGTTCTGGTGGCTCGTCGCCAGGCCGAGGTACGTGTCGCGCTCCGGCGGCAGCAGGTGGGCCTTGTGCAGGGCGGCCATGGCGAGGACGCCGTGGGCGAGGAAGGGGCAGTCGTAGGCCATCTCGGGCACGACGACGCGCCAGACGTGCCGGATGCCGGGGTGCGACGAGATGGTGTCGGCGGTGTGCAGGGCGTAGTGGTGCATCAGCTCCAGGCCGCGGCCCCAGAGCTCGATGGTCGGCGGCGGTTGCGGGGCGGGCCCGCCGCGGCGGACGGCGGCGGCGGCGTCGGGGAACGCGCCCGGCGCCTCCTCCGGGCTCGGACCGCTGGCGGACGGCGGCGCGGAAGACGGCGTCTGGGGGGTCGTGCGGGAGGGGGGCGAGGCGCGCGAGGTCGAGAGGCTGCACGGGATGCCTTGTCTGGTGCAGTTGAAGCAAGACGGGTACGCCTCGTCACACTGACGGGGTGGCCGGTCAAATCAGTCAGTCAGTCAGTCATTCACGGGTCGTCCACGTCGGTGTCGAGTCGGTGCGGGTTACCTTGACTTTGCGGCGCTTGCAGTCTCGGCAGCCGCTGCGCGACTTGGTATGAGAGCGACGGGTGACCATTGAGAAGGGGCGGAGGACCGTCGTTCGTTCAAGGTTCCAGACAGAAAGGCTGGGCGTCTAAGGCCGGATCTTGGTTCACGAGGACGGTCAGGAAAGCAGAGTCTCGTCTCGGGCCCGCTTGCGGCGAATCAGTAGTCGGTACGAGAAGAGGCGGACGGTACGAACCCGCGGGTTCGGTCCCATTGAAGAAGAAGGAGGAGAGTTGGGATCGGATGCCAAGGCAGAAACGAGCCGAGCCAAGCCACGAAGCCGCGCATTCGAGTCGATGGGGCGGGCGGATTGAGGGCGTGGCATGTCATGTCATGTCAGGGTCGAGGTTTGAAGTCGGGCGCGGTACGTACGAGACGGAAATGCGAATACGCGTAATTGCGGAGCCTCTGCGATGCGGTGCGGGTGGGCTTCCCGGCGCTTGTGGGGCGCGGCTCAATCAGGGCGCTCAGCCGTATTCCAAAGGCTCTGATTGGCTCCCGGCCTCTGTACGTGGTATTTAGTGTGTACCACATTCCGCTGGATGGAAACCCGGGGGACGACGGGGGCGCAGTTATACGCGGTTACTGGGAAGAAATAATTAGTGGACCGAAATATAGGTGGTAGACAACGCGGGGAACATCAACACTCGCCGTTTGTGCGCAAGAATGAATACGCGTGTGGTTGGCGGCCAAGTCGAGGCAATCTGTGATAAATGCTCCCTCAAGATGGGTTGTACGTGGGCCCCCGGTGAGGCACAGTCGACTCGTTCCCATCAAAAGATCAAAAGAGACTTGAGCATAAATCTCCCTCCTATCCCCAGAGCCAAAAGCATCCTCATCTTCTTTCCCCATCATTCCATCTTCGACTAGACGAACGCATCGTGATCGAACAGAGAATAGAGACGCAAGAAGCTGGATTCAGCATCTTCCGCTCCTTAAAGTGCGCTCGCTTCCCACCCGACAACACACGACCTGGCCCTCGAATCTCTTTCTACACCTGCACGACTCGAAAAGATGGCAACGGCCTGCAACCCCGACTATGTCGACGCCGTGTGGTCATTCTACCGGTACGAGCCGTCGACGGCGGCGGCCATCTTCTTCGGCGTCGTCTACATCCTCGCCACCGGGCTTCACGTCGCCCAGATGGTCAGGACACGGACGTGGTACATGGCGGCGTTCGCAGCCGGCGGCGTTTGTAAGTGTCGAGCAGGAAACCCCCGAAGACGCCATAGGCATGGGCTTACAGAGGTGGGCGGGCAGGCGAGCTTGTCGGGTACGCCGCGCGGGCCAAGAACGCGACGGAGGACCCCGGGTGCTGGACCCTCGGGCCCTACATCATACAGAACATCCTGCTGCTCATCGCCCCGGCCCTGATGGCGGCGTCCATCTACATGATCCTCGGCCGCATCATCGAGCTGACGGACGGCGAGAGCCACGCGCTGATCAAGAGGCGATGGCTGACCAAGATCTTCGTCACCGGCGACGTGCTGTCTCTTCTTTTGCAATCGGGTGGTATGAAGCAAGCCCCATCCCTGCCAGCTCCATCAGTTTGAGAGGGTTCTTGTTACTGTCGTACTGACCTTGCGCGTTAGGCGGTGGTATCATGGCGGCGGCCACCGTGGACACGATGAAGATTGGCGAGGACCTCATCATCGTCGGCCTGTTCGTGCAGCTCAGCGTCTTCGGCTTCTTCATCGTCACGGCCGCGCTCTTCCACCACCGCATGAGGCTGGTCCCGACGGCCAGGTCGTGCGAGCCGGAGGTCCGCTGGGGCCGCTACCTCGTGACACTGTACGTGACCAGCGTGCTCATCTGGGTCCGGAGCGTCTTCCGGGTCGTCGAGTACCTGGGGGGAAACAAGGGCTACCTTATGACCAACGAGGTGTACGTGTACGTCTTCGACGCGACCCTCATGTTCCTCGTCATGGTGTGGATGGGCTGGTTCCACCCGAGCGAGATCGGCCTGCTCCTCCGCGGCGAGCCGCCCATCAAGAACGGGCTCGAGCTTGTTGTGAGGGGACACAGGTTTGGCAAGATTCAGAACGAGAGCAGCGGGATGAGCGCGTAGACGTACAGAGTACGTGTCCAAGACGGGGATTCGGATATCAATTAATATATATAGAACATAGACTTTTGGTATGCGACCACTTTGATACGTTGACAAGCGCATACCTGATACGACACCATACCATACGACACCATACAATCAATGTCTTATCGTTATCGACACTCGCTTATCGCTTAAACTCGCCTCCGATAAGGACCCCTAGGTTAACTTTTTTGGCGAGAGCACAGGCCAGCAGCCTCCCCCACGTACCTGTTTAGGTAGGTACCTAGCAGGCCCAGGTAGCTAGCTCAGGTACCTTGGGGATCTGCATGTGCCGTGGCCCATGCCATGCCATGGGCGCTCCGCCGCCGAGAACAGGCATGATCGTTGCCGTTGACCCCGCATCAGCTCGCTGATAGGCGGGAGCTCCACCGAACAACAGCAGCTGTTGGTCCTGCAGCCTGCCAGCAGTCAGTCGGTCAGTCACTCAGTCAATCAGGGTTGCTTCACCTCAAGTCACCTCACCTCACCTCACCTCACTTCACCTCCTCCAATCTTTTTCTCCTCCAACCTTGTTTCGCTTCGTACGGTTTGGTTTGCATCGCCCAAGGAACGCTCCAAGGCTGCTGTTTGTTTCTCCTCTTGCCATCAAGGCCCCCATCAAGCCCGAGCGACGAGTTAGTTGCCTTTTCTTTTTCTTCCTTTCCACCCATCATCCGTTTCTCGAACCCTCTTTTCCGTTGCCGGAAACTAGATCAGGCTGCACATTCCACCGACCTGTCCACGTCATCTTTGCCTCGCCGCAGCGGGACATACTTCGTCAATTCATCCTCGTGCCCTGCTGCACTTCGACTCTTTCCCACCTAGTAGACACGCGAGTGTCTTGCTCCCGTCTTTTCCAGAGGCTGGCGTGATTGCTAGAGGTACTGACTTTGCCCCATATCATCCCCCTCTTCGTTCTTCGCCCTGGCAACATCGGCTGACATTGTACGTACGGCAGGGACACCGATACACAACAGCCTACATCTCCAACGCCTACAGTCCATCTCGATAAGACCTCTCCTATCAAATGCCGCTTCTCCGGTGCAACGGCAACGGCGATATGGAATCCGACATGGCTCACCGCCAGAGCCCCCCCAAGCAGGATCTCGACGAATGGGAGGAGGTCGCCGACAACTACTCCGTCTTGTCGCTCTCATCTTCTGACGACGAAGGGGACAACGCCCCTGCCGCATCATCCTCGAAAACCCCGCGCGATGCCCCTCCCGATTACACAAAAAACAGAGAGAAGAAAGCCCCAATCACCCTTGTCGAGCATCCTCATACCGCACGTGATCAATGCCGGTCATCAGAGGCCGTCGGGGAGGCGTCTCGCCGCACCGGGGCTCAGCAAAACGACTTGATCCAAGTTGCATCATCCTCGCCTGTGCCTCTCTACGACTCTGAGACCTCCTCTGCGTCGGCAAGCCGCGGCTTTCTCCGGGAATCGTCCCGCGGTAAGGCTGCGAGCACCGACGAGGCTGCTACAACAAGTCCCGTCGAGAACGAGGATAAGATGGCCAAGGAGCCATCGAAAGACGTTGGAGAAATGTCCAGCGGGAACGCGTCTACTGGTTCTGGCGGCGCCTCTAATGGTTACCCAAAGCGGATCATGTTATGGGAGCCAACAGAACTCCAGTCCTCCTCAGCCCCCGAACCATCAATTTGGGAGGAAGCACACCGGCCCACCCACAGGCCCAGGTACAAGCCATTCACGGACAGCGAGGCGGAGGAACTCGCCGTGGAGATGGATCGTCTGAAGATGAAGTCGGTTCCTCCAGAAGACGAGAAGGCGTCGGGCAATCCTGAAGCCACATTGGGCGAGACCCTCGACCTGGATGACTCCTTGATGGATCCAGCCTGCATCAGCAAGACACTCGGGTCGCTGCACGATTACATTGAGGACACCATGCGCCGTACCGCCCGCGAGCTAGGTACCGTCAACGAGACGCTCAATGTGGGCAGCAGCTGCCTCGCTCTGATGGGGCAGATCAATGAGCTCCGCCCCATCCTCGCCGAGTACGCGACGCAATGGGAAAACCCAATGGAGACAAGGGACATACCACTCGACCCTAGCCTGTCGTTGTGGCTGTCATCTCTGCATACCATGGTCTCGAAGCTGAGGAGGAACAGCAAGCGCTGGTCGCGTTATAGGTATACAGAGGAGGGCAAGAAGGTCCATCTGGCTCTAGCCAAAGTGGATGCGGCTCTGGATAGCCACGTCAAACAGATGGACGACTTCCTGCCCATCATCCAAGCGTAAGCCCTCGATGGATGCCCTGCTGTGCGAGCTCACACTTCCCCGAGAGCATGTGCTGACGTGCGAGAAGCGACTACAACGACTACCGGACGAGGAACATGACCTTTCCCATTGACGAGATTGACGACGAGTGCAAGTCTCCCCGGCACGCGTGCAATATGCCGCCGAGGCCCACAGACGGTCTCTCCCAAGTTCGGAATGCCATGTACTCGCTCAAGGACCAACTGCAAAAGACGATGGAGATGCTCGCCGTTGGGCAGAACTTCCTCCCCGAGCCTGCGTGGATCACTGCCTCGGATATCGTGCTGCGTCTGGGGTCGACGATCAATGCCGTGTCTCTCGCGCTGACCAACAACGGTTCCGAGTGGCTCGAGAGCGACCTCGGGCGCGCCGAGATCGGGCTGTTGTCCCACGCAGAGTTCAGCAACCTGGACCCCAAAACGCTGCACGAGTTCAAGGCCCGTCTGCAGGAGATCTGCAACTTGGTGTCCAACCCCGAGGACCGTAAGCAGTGGACCGACGAGATGGTGCGCAGCCACCACGTGTACATGCTCGTGGAGCAGCAGCAGCTCGACGCGCTGGGCAACATGGCGTCCGTCCTGGAAGACTTGATGATGCCCAACCACCTCAAGACCAAGACCGAGTTTGACGATTTCTTGAAGGAGATGTAGCAGCCTGTCTGCCGGCGGCGACGGTAGATGACTGGAAACGACAGGAAATGGAAACGGCAGGAAATGACAGGGGCTGCCAGCGCATGGACAGAGCGGGAGGAGGGGGGAGATTGTTTAGCGTGGCAATTACGTGAAGGCGATAGATCGGGGCCTAAGCGCTTGCACACCAGTCTACCGCCGGCTAATGATGCTTAAATTGGGTGGGAATTTGATTTTTCTTTGGTCGCCATCACCGAGGGACTAGGCTATGGAAGGGGGACGGGACACGGACTTGCAAAGTTCAGACGGAAGCTGTGGCCCCCCAGCCAGCGGCACTCGTCTGAAGTATTATGAGATAGAAAAAAAAAGAAAAGAAGAAAAAGCTCACGGTCTGGTGACACATGCGCCAAGAATATACCCGCCACCACATGTTGTACAGCGCACATACCGCACACCGCATGACTCCCTTTTTTTGGTTTGTTTGGAGAAGAGGAGGACGAGTTTTTTAGTTTTATTTATTTTTCATAAGCAAAGCAAAGCAAAGCGAAGCAAAGCAAAGCAATGGAAGGCTGGCTGGCTGGCTGGCTGGTTTCAGGCTGCAGCAGTTGGAGGCGCGGTCCCGCATGCCAAACACTTCTTTTGGGGCTTTTCTTCGTGGCGCCTGTTCGTAGAGAAGACGAACCAACAGACCAGAGAAGAAAAGATGTTTGATGTCAGTCAAGTCAAGTCAAGCCAGTCAGGATGGGGAGGCACAGGACAGGATAGGATAGGATAGGATAGTGGCTGTGGCTGCCGCTGTGGCTCTGGCTTTGGCGACAGCTGTGGCTGTGGCTGTGGCTGTGGCTGTCATTATGGTTTTTTGGGGGGCTGTAAGTGGTAATACCTGCTATACCTCAGCGTGCTTGCTTCTTGCTTCTTCCAAGTTCCAACATTCACCCACCCAGGCGTCCGAGTAAAAATACAATGGCTTAGATGGTGATGCGCTGACAAAACAGTCCCCCCCCCTCGCTTATTGTTATCATCATGTGCACACGCCAAACCAGGAGGCTGCTTCTTTTTTGGTGGTGGCTCTTTTTCGGGCGCGCGCAGGGGGGAGGGGGGGGGGGGGGGCCGCCACTGGAGATCTCCGGCCCAGATGTCCGGGAACACGCCCCCCCCCCCCCTCTATCACTCCCCCGTCTCCCACCCTCTCCGCCCTGTCGGTGTGTGTGCGTGCGTCCAACCATCAAGATGCGAGTATATGTCTGTATGTATGTGTCTGTTTTGTCAGCCAAATGCGCGACTTTGTCGACGCCGTGTCACACACATCCCTCTTCCTCGCTTACGGCCGTCACAGTGGGTGTTCTGTCTCGGTCTTCTGGAAGGGGGCGGTGGCGGTAGAGCGTGTGTGTGTGTGTGTGTGTGTGTGTGTGTGCATGGCGAGGTCTGATTTGGAAATGTATGTTTTTGCCCGGGGACGACAGACCATGCCGACTTCCCGTTTTCCCCTTCGTGGAGGGGGGGGGAAGGGGTAGGAGGAAAAACACCATCTAGAGAGGTATGGATAGGCTAGGTATGGAGGGTTTTTTTTTTTGTTTTGCGAAATCCGTAAGCTCTCTCCCGCAGATACGATGGGATATGCGGTTTCGAGGCGGGGTGGCCATGCCATGCGATGGTACGTTGGAGTTGCAGGAAACCCCATCGCCGTCGAGACGTCGGTGTGTGTGTGAGGATTTCGGCCGTTAAAAAGCAGCGATATGGGGCCGTTTTTGGCGATGCTACTCTCCCCCGCTTGCGGCAGCAGCAAAGAAACAAAGGAAAAGAAACAAAACAAAACAAAATGGAGGGGGGGGGAAACCTCCTCCCCTCCCCCACGGGGGTCAGCCGTTGGTTTGCTACCCGGTCTCCGCCTGCGTGTGCGTGTCCGGGACCGCGTCCGCCGGGGGATGAAATGCTGCGGCTCATCTCACGATTTGGGTACATTAATAGCTTTATGCGGAAACGGCCCAATGTCACCTCCCCTCCTCGGTCTGATGTAAGCACACTAACGGACGTTTTTTTTCTGCGTTAGCTCCGTTCGGAGAGAGACTGTTACCGGCAGCGAGACTGACACCCCCCCCACCAACCTCCGGGGGGGGGGGGGGGGGGGGGCTAGCCACCAGGCACAAGAGCACGGGCAGGCATCGGGCTCTCTTCTTCCCGGGATCCGATTCGCAAGCGTCCCGCCATGGGCGGCTTCAGACGAGTGCAGCAAGCAAGCAAGAGCGGCAATGTCACATAGCCAGCAGACCGCGGCCGTGCTGCAGCAGCTCCCGAGGGGGTGGGAGAGAGAGAGAGAGGGCTGGCAAAAACGTGATGGGCAGTTGGTTCACCGGCGCCGGCATGAGGCTATTGGAAATATACGTCCGCAGGAACATGCAGGTGATGTCAAGATGCAGCTTTTTTTGGTCGGTCGCGCCAGCTCAGGGGAAATGGACGGTCAGGGAAGAGGTGTGAGATGCTGGCATCTTTTTTATATAAATACGGCCCAGGGAACGAATGTGCTTGTGTGACATCTAGTGTCGTTCGAGGGTTCAAACAGTAATATCACATCCCTACTTATTCTCTCTCTCTCTCTCTCACTCCCTCTCTCTCTGTCTCTCTCTTTTAGACCGTCTGCCGCGCCATCCCGCAGTCTCTCTCTTCAAGATGCGCGCCGCGCTCCCCGTCCTCGCCGGCCTCTTGGCCGCCGCCGCCGCCGCCGTCGCGCTGCCCGGTGCGGACTCGTCCCCCCCGGCCCGCGGCGGCCTCCTCCTCGAGACGCGGCAGGCACCGCCGTGCCCGGACGTCTGGGCCCAGGTCAACGCCGAGCTCAACGCGGTCTTCCTCGACGACGGCGGCCGGTGCACCGCCCTCGCCCGCGGCGCTATCCGCGCCCTCTTCCACGACTGCGGCTCGTGGGACCAGTCCCAGGGCCCGGCCGGCGGCTGCGACGGCTCGCTCCTCGTCGGCGCCGACCCGGACGTCGAGCTCGACCGCGTCGAGAATAGGGGGCTGCAGGACGTCGCCAGCGCGCTGCGGGACCTGGCCTCGCGGTACAACACGACCGCGGCCGACATGATTGTCTTTGCCGGGAGTGAGTTTTTTTTTCTTTTTTTTGTTTTGTTTTTGTTCGCCGAGTTGCTTGAGTATCTTTGGGTTCTATGATGGAGAAGAGTGACTGATCCGTTTCCGCCTTGCTTCCGTCCCCCAGACACCGCCATCTTCCTGTGTCCCGGCGGGCCGAAAGTCACGACCTACATCGGCCGCGCCGACAGCACCACGTCGGCCAAGGCCGGGGGGCTGCCCAGCCCCTTCGACCCCCCCGAGACCCTCCTGGCCCTGTTCGCGGCCAAGGGCTTCGACGCCGAGGCCCTCGCCGCGCTGCTCGGCGCCCACAGCACCTCGACGCAGTCCTTCGTCAACGCGTCGCAGGCGGGGGCGCCGCAGGACTCCACGTAAGTCAAGCCCCCCCCGGTGTTCCCTTTCTCCGCCGGTCGCCGTGAAGAGACGGGGGCAGTGCGTCACGCGTACACGCATAAGACCGCGCCGCAGGTTGTTGAAAGTTTGTTTTTCATTTTTCATCTTGCTAACGTCCGGGGGACCCCGTCTCCCAAAACGATAGGCCGGGAGAGATGGACGTCGCATACTACAAGCAGACGCACGACTTCGCCACCGCCGGCGCCGGCGCCGCCCCGGCCGGGGTCTTCGTGTTCCCGTCGGACGCGGGCATCGCGACCTCGCAGGCCGACGGGGTCGGCGGCTTGTTCCAGAGCTTCATCGGGGAGCAGGAGAAGTGGAGCGCGAGCTTCAAGAAGTCGTGAGTATTAGGGGATGCCGTCGTCGGTCCCCGTCCGGCCCCAGTCTTGGAGCGAGCACAGTGCTAACCATAGAACAGGATGGAACAGATGTCCCTGTTCGGCAACGACAAGGCCGGCATGTCGGACTGCACCGGCTCCATAGCGAAGCTGTGATGGTGGGGAGGGAGATATACCGGCGGGAAGGCGTAACGGCTTAGAGGTTATTGTTCTTTCTGTGAAATCCAAGGCCGCGGTTGTCGTTGGCAGCTCAGGATAATACTGTCCTACTGGAATACAGTGTATATAATATGCGTGTAAGTCTGATTCACATAGCTGGGGCGAGATGGCTAAAACGGGTATATTTTCTCAATAGACAGTTCATACATCTGTTTCATAATACTTTGATTCTTTGCACATAAAAGTATTCCTTGAATTTTGGGTGGTATGGGAGCAGTGATGGATATAGTCGCTCTAAACGTCCATAAGCGGTCTAGTGCAGTTCACCCGGTAAGTAATATCACGGTAAGCAAAACCCGGTACGCAGCACCTCTGGGTATGGGAGTATATAAAGCTGACTGTGGGCAATGCTACATGAACCTCAAAGCCAGATAACGGCGACTTTTGCACTGCTGCTCTTTTTCAACTCGGCGTGCTTGCATATTTCAGGTCTCATCAAAGGTAGAATATTACGTGCCTTTGAACAAATCTTATAATTAGGACCCCGGTATTGATGAGAACGCTTTGTCACATTTGCAACTGAAGACTCCGGACTAGCATAACTATACACCAACACTAGTACACACAAAACATGACAGGTGATGCAGGTGGTGTAGTAACTGCCCCTATTGGCCATCTCCGTGAAGCCACACATCAACCAACATCGCTGGCGTCCAAAAAGCAAGCTGCGACGCCCCAAACTTTCTTGTCCCAACGCTTCTCGCAACGTTCTGACCCATAATCAAAACCAAAGTGTTATGTGTACAGAGTCTTCAAGAAAAAGCCACAAAGACACGGCTCTGACCGACACGTCGGAGTGCCAATGTCTAGTATGTCCACTGCAAGTGCCAAACCCGAACCCTCTCGGGACCAGTCACTAACATCGTATGATGCAGAAGAAAACAAGGCGCGGGTTGGATCTGAAAACCGAAATGACTCAGGATGAACCCAACACCCACAGATCGATGAAAAGCTGCAGAGGCACCTGAGTGAATTGAGCCCAAGACCCCCCCAAAAAAAAGTTTGTTAGAACCGATCGTCTTCGCACGTTCTGGCCCGATCTCGACTTACCGCCTTTAAAAATAAACCCAAATTCATGTCCCAAAAAACCAGCGCGATCGCCCCAAGGCTGAGGTCGCCGCCGCTCAGCGGCAACGAGATATTGCTTCGCCAAAAGTATCGCTAGCCTTGATCCAGAGCACTCTTAGTCCAGAGTCAAACACGATGAGCTGATTCCTTTGGAAGCGGGGCTCACCATCATGTCAAACGTGGCGCGTGGGTTCAGCGCAAGGCCGCAAAAAAGGACGCACGGCTACACGTCTTGTCTGAGCCTGCGGAGAAACCGAATCGGTAAAACAGCACACTCGGAGCCTTGGAACAGTCCAGCCCCCCCCTCCTCGTTGGCTGGCCGGCAGTCTCCCAGTCATGGGCCCTTTAATCTCTCCCCAGAAGCCGAGACCGTAGGCCTCACGGACCCTTCCCTCCCTCCCCCCTCCCCCCCGTTTCTTTAACTCTATCCAAACGTTGCGAAACCGAGTGGCTGGCCCCCGTCTGCTAAGCGGCGTACATCGCCGAGCCAGCCCCCAGCTGGGCGGCGGGCAGGGCACGCCTTGATCGCTTTATCGAAAGCCGAACTCATTCTACCGGCCGAGTGGGCATCTCGTGGAAAAAACAACGCAGGTTGGTTTGAGCCGCGGGAACGGCTGAGGTTCTGTGCACAAGACGGACCTGTCCGACATGGAGTCACGAGCTGTGCGGCCACGATGTGCACAGCTCTCCCCGTGACCGATGGGTTTTTATTTCTCCTCACAGAAGGACCCCGAATTCCCGGCGGAATCTGCCGAGATGTTGCTGAAATTGAGGGGGGGGACTCGAATTTCTTACCGTTGAACGCTATCGCGACCACCAATGCTACCGCGACAGCCTGAGCGGGACAAGGCCGCGGGCCCGCGAACCGAAATTGTGAAGCGATTTGATGAGTGTCATGCCGGCTAGAGTAAGCTGACCGCGGTCTTTGCGCAAGCTGAAAGGCAACAACCCCAGTCGAGAAAAAAAACCACATCATCGGCTTCTTACCGAAGAAGTCCGCCAAGCCGTGAGTGGTCCGTCCCATATGCCAAGGCCCGCCGTTTAGAGGCGTCGTCGCCCAGGGGCCTCGAAATGGAAGCCTGCAAGGAAGAGAAAGCCGCGCCATTGCTGTAAGACTTGCAGGCGTGCTAGCGGACTAGACGAAGACATGTCCCTCTCCAATTTCTCGAAATCCTGGTTCGGGTCCAGGGGGGATATTAGAGACGTAAGACAACGGCCGCGTTCCTGTCCCAGTCCGCCCAGGGTTTTGGCGCCATCGATGGCGTGAAAAAAGCAATGCTTCTCTCTCGCTAGCGCGCGTCGTGGCGCACTCAGCACGCGCCGTTGCTCATTTGCCGTGCAGCAGGGCGCATCGAGGAGTCAGATCCTTTGCTCGTCCAAGCGCACGGCTAGGCGCATCGGGGGAGAGCAGAGGAACCCAACCCAGGGGACGGAAAATAGCACGCGGCGCCGGCGCGGTTTGAGGACTCTTCCCATTAGCCATTTCCCGCGCGCAACACGTGAGGTTGTCACTGCTGGCCAAGATTATCCGGGGTAAATTCAGGGGGTGGGATATCGGGCATGAGAGAGTGAACAGTCGGGACACCTTTCTGAGTTCTGCTTGGGATATATAAACACTGCACAGGGACTGCCGATCTATCCGTCTCTTGGACATCACACACAGTCAACGCACCTTTCCAACGCAGCCACCCGCTTTCAAAAGCCAGCCAGCTTCAACCACGCTCTTTTAACCCCAGAAACCTTCGTTATAAACCTCAAGTCGTTCGTTGAACACACACACACACATCACACTCCTTCACCCTAATTCCTAATCAACACCCATCACAATGAAGTTCTTCGCCCCCATCGTTCTCCTCGCCGCCGGCGTCCTTGCGACCCCGACCCCCAGCGACCTCTGCGAGCGCGAGCTCAGCGACGTCAACGCCATCATGACCACCGTCCTCAACGGCATCCAGGAGCTCGACGGCTCCATCTGCGGCTACGGCGGCGGCCCCGGCGCCGAGCTGGAGGACGCCTCGGGCAAGATGCTCACCATCATCCGCACCGCCACCAACAACGCCGCGGCCATGCTGCCCCTGACCATGGACGAGGCCATCGCCTTCCAGCCCCTCTCCGACCAGCTCAACGCCGCCGGCGACAAGCTCCTCGTCGACCTCGACGAGAAGGTGCCCCTCCTCTCCAAGAGCGGCGCTTGCGACTCCACCCTCGCCTGGGTCGCCCAGGTTGGTAAGTTTTTATATAAGACGCACTCGAAATGTCTTCTCCGGAAAAGAAAACATGATGGCTAACAAACTTCTCCCAAGGCGGCAACGTCAACACCCTCATGACCACCATCTCCACCAAGTTCCCCGCCGGCGGCAAGGGCGGTGACGAGATCACCCACTTCAACGGCATCTTCTCCCAGATGCAGGACAAGCTCTCCGGCTGCTCCACCGGCGGCGGCAAGCCCTCCGGGTCCGGCGCCGGAGGCGACGACAAGGCCGTCGGCTCCGGTACCAAGGTCGCCGTCCCCACTTACCCCGTCGGCGGCGCCGGCAACGGCACCAAGGGCGCCTCGCCCACCTCCACCATCCGCCCCGTCGTCACCGCCGGCGCCGCTCTGATGACCTTCTCCGGCGCCGGCCTGGCCGCCGCCGTCGCCGCTTTCATCCTCTAAGCCCGATTTGCCTGCGGGTTTCCAACGGATAAAAGAAAAAGAAAAAAAACACTAACAAGTCCCGGTTGGGGGGGGGGGGAGGGAGGCCTTTCGGGGCGGGAACTTCGCACATCCCGACATTCTTGTGTATATAAGGTTGACCCCATCTCCGGGGGCACCTGGAATGATGTCATGATTTACCTGTACTTTCGCTGGTGGCACCTGTTCATGCAATTGATGTGTACTCAGATTGTCGATACCAACCAACAAGAAGTTCAACTCAAGTTCAGTGCATTGCTTGCCGCCTATCCTTCTTACAAAGCTCCATCAGTCTCGTGTCTTGCCGCTCGATAAGAGCTATCTATGTCTTGGACGGACAGCAAGCGTGACTAACCGTGCAGGAAGTCAGGCTTAGCGCAGGGATGATTTAGACTGTCTCACTCGACGTCCGCACACCCCGGCAGCGCACGCAGGGATTCCGAGCTGGAGGCGAACAAGCGCAAAAGGAGACATGGTATCAAAACCAAACCAACCAACCAAACCCTGGCATAAAACCGCGACTCGTATTCATGCTGACATTGTCTTCCCGAATCGAAAGAGCGGATTTTATGCTCAAAGCTGCCGAAGGTCTTTTCCGAAAGAGGGTTAGAGCTGCAGGTTCTCGTGAGCTCCCCCCCGCGTCAGCTCATGGCGCCAAGCCGCAATTTCCCTGGACAGTCTCCCTGCCTGCTTCAATTAAACATCAGAAGCTTCATCACCACGAGATTATCAGAACAGGCAGTCTCGGAAGCCTCCTGGTCGCTGACAATCGAAACCTTACGGGACCGCAAGCCCTCCTCGCTTACAGAGACAGCGCGCCACTTCGGCAAAGGTCTTGCACCTTGTTTGTTGCCCTGAGGTTGTGATTCTCAGCCTCAAACATGACTCTCGGCACATCTGGTGAGATTTTGCTACTCCACCGTCTTGGACGTAACAACGCATGGAATGAAGCAGTGCGGACCTCGCGTCGAGCGACATGTTTCACCCAGATCAGATCAACTTCAGCCTCAGACTTGCCGTAGGCGAACAAAAAACAGGAATATCATATCGTATTCATACACGGGGAAAGATAACCAAATTTCCAGCACTGCATGCAGGTTTTACTCTGCGGCATTGCTGGCGCAAGTCCAGGGTTTCGAGGTCGAACCTCCCTTGGCGATGGACTCGATTGAAACCCAGAGCCCGAGGACGCAGATCAGGATGCCCACAAGCAACAGCAGCGAGGTGGCTGCGAACCGGCACCTCTGCTTCCAGGTGCTGAACCAGTTGCCCTTGTGCATCCACAGCCAGAATATCCCGGGCAGCCCAAAGGAGAACCAGCTGGCGAACGCGGCGGAGACGACGCCCAGCAAGTTGTTGAAGACCGGGACCGACTCGGAGATGACCATGCCGACGCCCCAGACCCCCAGGGTGATCAGCAGCCAGACGACCGTCGACGTCCGCGTCTTCCTCACTGCGTGCTTGGTGTTGCCGAAGATGCGCGTGAAGATGTACTGCGACGCGACGTGCGCGTAAATCACCGCCGCGATGGCGATCGTGGGGATCGCGACCCCCCAGATGGCTTTGCGGATGGTGGCGCTGCCCGCCGCCGAGAGCGCGGGCGACGGCACGTCGGGCCCGGCGTAGACGTATATGATGACCGCGGCGACGACGTAGAGCGTCGTGTCCGTGATCTGGAGGAACGCGAGCGCCTTGGGCCAGTCGTCCGGGTTCTTGAACTCGGCAATGATGCTGAAAAAGATGGAGTGGCTCGCTGGAAGAGGAACCGTTAGGGGTTTTTCCGTTCTCACATGTGCCCCGACGACGGACTACTCACAGAAAGCGCCGGCGATGTTGGTGACCGCCAGGAAAGCAGGGGAAAAGCCAAGGGACTTGAAGACATCGATGGCTCCATTCCCAATGGGCTTTTCAATGGCGACGTCAATGAGAGTGATGAAGACAGCCACCATGATGGAGATGCAGGCTTGGATAGGGTCAGCGGCCGCGCAGATGACACTAGCAAGAGCAAACCGGACTCACACATCGCCGACATCCAACTCGTCCACTTCAGGGTTCTCGGGATGTTGAAAACCCAAAAGGCCATCATGCCAACAGCGGCCCAGACAACCGTGCAGACCGAGCCGTTCGTAAGAGTGTTGATGCATATCGTCCAGAGCAGGATATGCCCCCCAATCAAGAAGATCTGAAGGACGGTCTGGGCCCAACCAAAAACCTCTCTGAAGGCGCGTCCCAGGCCGATCGGTCGTCCGATGAGCTCGACCGCATCGCCAAAGTTTTGGACGAAGGGGTACTGTTTCCGGAACTCGGCGAGGAGGAGGCCGGAGTAGGTGGCCAACGCGCTGATCACGCAGATGAGAATGACACCGGGGACGAGGCCAACGGTGGCGAGAACAGACGGCAGCGAGAGGATCCCCAGAGAAACAGTCTCCGCGACCAGCAATATGCCTCCCTGCCTGTGTCGAGGATCAGCACTCCTCAAGCGGATCTGTACCCATTGGGAGACTCACAGCCAGTGCAGCGTCTTGAAGTTGATCAGCTCGCCATCTTCCCCTTCGACAACGCCGCTGGCATGGCTCGGAAACGCAGGCGGCGCGTCGAAATCGTGGGCGTGTTCGCTGCCCTTGGGCCCGGAACGGCGATCGAGAGCACCTTGGCGCTCAGCACCCACCGATCCCCTCGTGGCTTCTGTCTCGTTGCCCATGATGATTGGCAACGCCGGATTTCGTTTTGGGATGGACGGATAGGGGCCGAAGTACTAGACCGTTTGATCACGATTCCGCCTTCTAGACCGCCGATGTGGAACCGTTCGCACTCGGTGGAGTGCCTTAATTCGATGACAGCGGACTCAAAAAGGCAACATGAGATGGATGTCGGGCTGGTGGAGAAGCCGGTTCTTTCATGCAGAGTCCAACTTTGAGGGGCCCCGGATTATGTGTCGATGGACGGTTCACGTCGGCATATGTATGGTTAAGGGAAGCATGTTTTTTTTAAAAAGAGGGAACGACACCTGCAATTTTGTCCCCGTCTGTTTTGAGTGTCGATTGACTCACCGTGTGGTCCCTTCCACGCCACCTGACGCTCAGAACGAAAACCAATGCCGGCACCGGCTGTTCTGACACGGTTGACGATGGAAAGGCGTTACTGGATCTGGAACCTCCGCTTGCAGATGGGCGAACTGGCGAAAACTCAGCAGTTGTTGTTACGTCTTTCAATCCACTTTTGACCCGCACTGGGCCCCCTTTTCGGGCTTCCCAGCAATGCATTCCTGGCCGAACCAAGCATCAAAGTTTTGGGGATTGCTACACTTGCTGGAGCGCTTCCCCGATTTTCGTCCGATTCTTTTCTTCTTCTTCTTCCCCTTGTTGTGGCGTTGGATCACTTATGACGTCTGAAACTCCCAACTGGCTTTGAAGCTTGAAGTTGAATGATCGACAGGCCCCGAGGGCTCTGCCGAAACTTTGTCGTGTTTCCTTGAACGTTGCACGGAGAGAACAGGTCAAGCCACAACTTTATTGCAACGTGCGATGCGGCCCTTCGTTCACTGATTGGTCTCTTGTAACAGCATTGTACATAACTATACGTAATCAGAAGCTTACGACCCCTTGTGTCTGCCCGGTCCTGAGACCTGCTAGGTCTAAGCGTTCCTCACGCTATACCCCGCCGATGTTCCGCAGAGCTGCGAAGCTTGCATTATCGATCTATACATTATCAATCTTTTTTCGCAAGCGATGTAAGGCCTTGGATTGCTGCCCGTAATTAGCGGCGTCGTTTGTGCGACAGCGCCCAATCTCTGACGCCTGCCTTTCGAACAGTCAGCACAGTACATAAACTCAACGTTATGAGCTGTTTCCCGGGTCTCAAATCCTAAGGATTTCGTAGGTGCATGTTCGACGAATGACTAGCGGTTCCAGCCGCGGCTGCCTCCACAGCTGCATGTTGAGTATTTTCTCGATCTCGACATGTTTCCCGCATCCATTAACCCACGAACGAAACAAGTCCCCAGAAGCAAGCGACATATTATTTTTGTAATACTTGAGACTACGGCTGATGAAGAAGCGGCTTAATGTTGGCAATTTCATGAATAGGTTCCTGAATTTGAAGGCCACAAGCTTGTCTAAAGGGGCATTAAAGACAACGGGATTTAGTGATCCAGTCCATCCCTGAGAGGGGCCTTTTGCAATGATGTATCAACCAAGATGTGTGCTGAGATTGAGGCGGAGAAGATCATCTGCAAGCGGGTTTCAATGCATAAGATACTACTCTGCAATGAGGATAAAGAACCCACTAGTGATTTTCTGCGTTTCAAAGGTTTTGCTAAGATTGGATGAACATGTCAAAAGAGGCACAAAATGCAGCCAATCATTGGTCATGGGTGTCCCATGAAGTAGGTCGTATAGGGAATACAAGCCCATGTTTTCCGAGCTACATAGTAAGCCGAATCTAGTTGGGGTAGATATCAATGAACCTTCTCTTAGTACGTCTCGGGCCAATAACAACTCTTCTGCCTTTCTAGTTGTTACGCTCCGTTGAAAGACTACGCTGGCATGGGTCAGCTTACTCAAGTGTCAACCATTCAATCTAGCAGGAATCATACTGCAATAGAAGGATGTTTAACCCAAAGTGTTCAACTGGTTTAGCTGTAGAGGTATGTGGTCTTTGCTTCGATGCAGCAAGGCAGTCTGGCACCTCGACACACCCTTTGAGGGCTAGGATTCACATATCATTCCTGTAGCTTTCTCGTGTTAGTCAAATGCTAGGAACAACTTTGTAGTATTTTATCCCATTTGGCTAGTTGTTCAAACAATACAGCAGGTTCTATGTTTCGATATTGTCTCCAATGTTTCATCGGCCCTCTTGTCCACTACAACCATCTTTTGCTTCCCAGATGAGAGATGTAGGCACCCCCACGGCCATTCTCAAGGCTGGAATCGTGGATGACTTTCATCACGTCTGTAACGGATTCCTCTGGAGCTCTTGGCTGAGCGCGACCAGGAGCGTACTGCTCGAATTTGGCGGCCATTCGCATGGCTTTCTCCAACTGATGCTGGTCCACTAGATGAGGGTCAGTCAAGATCGGGTATTAGGTAGTTAGCGTGCTTTAGGGCAAAACTCACAGTTGTCGTTGTGACCCGTATCGACCAGTCCAGGACAGATACCCATGAACAAAACCCCGTCCTCGGCATATTGGGCGTGAAACTTGCTGACTGCAACGTTCATACCCCCTTTGCTGATGGAGTAGGGTGCAGCAGCATCCACACGGTACTGGTTGATCATGTCGATGTCGGCCATTCCCGAGGTGATGGTTATGACTTTCTTGGCGCTTCCCTTCAGGACCAGAGGCATGTATGTGTTGAAAAGGTGAACGTTGCCAATGACGTTGGTTTTGAAACAGTCCAAGAGATCCTTTTCAAGCTGTTCAGGAGTCTCTCCTCTGGAGGCAGGCAGTACTCGTAATTAGCAACTGTTGGACATGCCTCGTGCTACATTTTCTACTTACAGTTTACCGATGGGGTCGAAGGGTGCCCAGTCTGAGACGTATGCCGCATTTGCAATGATGTAATCGAGCTTGCCTCCAGTGATCTCCGACACAGAATCGACGGAGTTCTATGTGAGATCAGTGAGCTTTCTATTTCAAATTTGGTAGCCCCTATTCGCCCAATGTGCATACCTTGATGCTGTCGTAACTGGTCATTTCAACCTCTACAATGTGCACATTGGATCGGCCACCAAGCTCGTCCGATATCTTCTTCTCAGCAGCAGCTTTGTTTCGAACAGTGCCTACGACAATGTTGTTGGCATCGTCAGAAATTTGGCGCAGGAATGCCCACTATGAGGTAGGTGTTAGTGTCTTTTTGCACAGAGTTCAATCATGCTCTACAAGAACGTACTCCGATACCACGGTTCACACCCGTTATGAGGTAAGAAGGCATGATGAAGCTGGTAGAATATCGTTGCTGAAGCGCTTGAACTTGATGTAGCGGTACTGGATGGAAACTGAATCGATCAATGCCTGTTGATTCAAAGAAAACTTTCCATTACTCGAGGGCAGTCGAGACGGCTTATATACTGAAGAACCCATCAGCCATCACGCTACAGTTCTGGCTACCCAAGTTGATTGATAATCCGATAGAATCATAGAACACATCGAACACGTTACACATCATGCTGTCGTGATCGTATTTGCTCCACCGCTACCAGAACCGGCAGGCTGGGCTCATGGTAGTCTCGCAAAAAGATGCCGTCGCAAAAAGTACAATACACCAGGGCAAGGTCTCCACTTATTAATAATAATGGAAACCGATTGGCTAGTATCTCATTTCCTATCGATTTGGCTTCTTTCGCAAAAAGTTGCCGACGGACTTGTCGCACGAGCCGAATGTTGCCTAGCGCCGATGCAGAGCCCAGCGTAACATGTCTTACATGGTTCGTCGTCAGCTTAGCAATCAAATTCCTTGGCGCTGACCGTTGGGCAACTTTCTGCGAATCCATAATTGAACACGCTCCGTCCTCTCCGTCTTGTGATCCATGTAATTTTGGAGCGTTGAATCTATACACACGACGCAAGCCCCCAAAACTGGGCGAGACGCAATGACTTTGCCGAAGAAACGATGTGGGACTTGCATAGGTATGGACTACGCTGCGTAACATGAGTCGGCACATCGTACTAACGTTGAGTGACTACGGTAGGGCGCAAAATCAGTTGCGACCGCCGTCTTCCACGCTGCTCTAGTTGTATTCGTTCAAACCGAGTCTGCACGGGATACGGAGTCCGGCTGTCCTGGCCTAGGAAGGACGATGGGAAACGGATGATCGTTGGCCAAGCTGGGCCTCTTTTCAAACGGACCCGGCACGCGGATCCTTCTTCGGGCCAATTTCACATGATTAATGTGACATTTTGGGATATAGAGGTGTACCGAAACCGTACTTCAACGCGTGATGGTCTTATCATCCCGCCTTTATATCACTCCTTACCGTGGCCTGCATCTGGGTTATCTGCAAACGAGCAGGATCTTTTCCAATTTTGTGAGTTCTGCTTGAATGAAGCCCCATGTTTAGCAACGCAGTTCTCACATGGCCGACTTCTAGTTGAAAAGCAAGTAGCGGTCGGGTTAGCGAGCTTCAGCAACAGACCTCTTGGATCTGCACTGCTACGCCTTGCCGCTTCAGACCAATCACTTGCTGCTGTTGCGTTAAGGCGTTCTTTAGTAGCCATTGCTTTTCACTTTCGATACGGGCCTGGAATGCGGGCAGAGGAGCTAAAACTATCGGCTATTCGTGCTCTTGCTGCTTCAGCCGCTCAGGGGATTGAATCACAGAATTCTATCCAGCATGTTGCAGCAATGATGAGCCTCTGTTTGGCCGAGGTTTGTCACCTCAACACCTTTCTGCCACTTTGGACTTTGCGAGTTATAATCATTCATGCTAACTTGAACACCAGACCCAGCAAAACTCGACCCGATCTAATCAGTGGATCTCTTATCTCCGGGCTGCTGGAAAGGTGATTGAGACCGTCTCCCTGGAAAGCTTTGGTAGGGTGACAGACGGCCCAATCATGGTGGAGTGGGTTTATTATCACGAAGTGCTGGCTCAGTTCAGCATGCGCCACTGGCGACAACGTGGTACCGCAGTATCGAGTCACCCACCTCATACAAAGCTGCCGTTTTATTTGTTGTGGGAGAAAGCGCGGTGGGATCCTACAACTGAAATCATGCAGTGGATAATACCCATTGTGCATCAGACAACATTCGCGCCTCTTCATCTTTTGTCTAGAGCAGTCGCCGAGATCTTACCATCCGAGGTCCCCTATGCGCGTCAAGAAGCATACAAGATCAAGATCGCGCGTCTCAAACAAGAGATCACGGGTCTCAAAATACCAACGCCGTCGGACCCAGCTACAAGAACCGTCGCTGCGAGGGCCGAGGTTTTCCGGATTTCGGCGCTTGTTTATCTGAGCCGCTCGACAGATCAAGACATACTACATCCGTCAGAGTTACATCTGCTGGTTGACAAAGCACTGTGTCTCATCAAGAACATGGGCCCTTGCGAGAGGCCGTTGCCTCTACTGATCCTCGGCGGCGAAGCACGCACAGACATCGAGAGACTTCGCATTTTGGATCTTATACCCGACAAGGACGCCAGCATTCCCTGGCGAGAGACTCACTTCATGAGAATGCTACTGAAAGCCTTGTGGATACAGAACGACCTTGAGTTTGAGAGCAACATTGAGCTCGGCTACACGGAGAAGCTGTCGGCTATCTTCAATGCGAGCGAGTTTCCTCCACACTTTCATTGATTTAATTGCATGAAGCGTCGCAGAGTCGCTTTCCGGGTTGGAGATGCTGTAGGAAAACGTTTTGAATACCTTCGCTTGAGACTACCAGATCCGAGCCGTAGAAATACAACCCTGGATAGTGGGCTGGACCGAAGGGCCCGGAATAGTAGATATTCCGACACCGTCTCGCATGAATCTATCACGACAACTAGCGATGACAGTTTAGGGTCTTATGGAGTAGTTATGACGTAAAATCAAGTTCGACGTGGACAAAAAAGCTCGGACCCAGTTATTGCCAGCAGATCGATCTGAACCTGAATACCTTACGACACCGCCGCTTATGTGAAGCACATCATGTTTGACTGCCGTCATTGACCTGTAATCCGAACGCATAGACAAACAGTTGCCGCAGTAAACCAAACAAGCCATGGCGATGCCGTTAACATTATCGGCACAATTAAATAATCTTCGGTGCACAAGTCTGATATCACGGCGCTGCTTAAATCTATTGAACTTTTAAAAGTGGGTTTAGCGGAATTGAATGTTTTCGGCAGAAAGTACTTGTAATCTTGAGGTACCTGTCGTGCTTGAGAACTGTAACAAACCTTCTTTTCGAGAACACGCTAAGGGGTTAAGTCGACAGGTGGCGTGAGACGGGAACAAGGATGTCATATGGAGACCATAGGTTTTCAGTAATGGAACATATTGTAGCTGCATTTTTCTCTAACACATATAACATGCCGCATCTCTTCTGTGCGGATGACGCTGTAGCTCAAGTCTATGTAACAGTTCACTGTGAAGGCCGTGAGTGGCTGCCAAAGGCAGTCTGCCCTGTCAACACGGTCTTCAAAATGCCGCGGTGCGCCAACTCATTAATCATGTTGAATAAGACAAAGTCGCAACCCCTTTTTGCGACAATGTTAACCGTCACTGGCATGGTCTCTACCCGGTAGGTGATATTACTGAAATAGGAAACCTGTCCGAGGGGAACCGTGTAGTCAACGTCGCCAAAGTAAGAAGCGACCATCGAAGCCGCACGAGGCCCTGTGGGATCCGCGGGCAGCGCGGCTCCGGGCATATTGTTGAGGTCTCGCTCCCTAAATGAGGGAAGTCCCCCAGTCCCGATGTCGTAGATGAGGATGCTCTCTGAGCATGATTCGTCGGTGGAGAAGAGAACCTTTTCATGCCAAGCTGCTGCATCACGGGTTCGGTTTCTCATGGCCGCCTGATAAACTTCGTCCCCAACGGTCAAAGAGTGGAAGACCTGGCGGTAGGGCTCGTCGAGTGGGGGCAAGACTGGAGCGTGCTTGGCCAGTAAGGGCTCAGCTGTCTCGGTGATCAAGTCGTGTGTCCAGAGAACAAACAGATCACCCGAGACTTCCGAGAGGGGTCGTGTGGCGACAGCCTCGATAGTCGCGCTCAGGTTAAAGTTCTCTACAGTAGCGCCCAGAGTCGCCGATGCATCACTCAAGAACCTCTGCAATATTGCCTCGGCAGCAGGATTCTGCAGCGGGAGATGATCGACCGGATACAGGATGCGCTTCGGGAACGTACGATCGTCCGGGAGCGACAGAGCGGGTAGGCCGTTCAGGGATGTTTGCTCATGGAGCGACGGGTCGTACCACGCCTTGGCGAAGGAAGCCCACCTTGCAGGGTCTCGGGCAATGACCCCGGCGGTGTCGGTGTTGTATGCATTAGTTACAATATTGTTCATGAGAATCATACCCTGCGAGGGCCTGTTGCCATAGGTCCCGGAAAAGGCGGCGGGTTGCCGGACTGACATGCCAGTGTCGGTTCCAACGGCAAAGTCAAGCCAGTCATAGGCGGCAACGGAGCAGCCCGCTCCCGAAGAGGAGCCCGAACAGCTCAGAAAAGTGTCTCCGCGAGGGTTTCGGGGGTAGTACTCATCGTTCCAGTCCCAGGGGTACGCCGGGGAAGCGAACTGTGCTGTCTTTTGCTTGCCGACGAGGACTCCACCAAGGTCGATGATCCGCTGGAGAGCCGGCGCAGTCTTTTTGGCGACGCCATTAACTGCGACGTATGCCCGACTGCCGGCAGTAGTTTGTATGCCTTCCAGGTCGTAGATGTCCTTGACACCGATGCGCTGGCCTGCCAAAGGCCTAGTGTCCTCAATGCTGTAAAGCCTTGATGGTACGGGTATTAAGGGGCATCCCCACTTCGCTTCGGTTTGAGTGAAGGACTTGTAGGTGCCATTCGACTCGTACGTACCAGTCACGAAAGTTCTGTAGGTATCGGGATAGAGCAGCTGAACCCTGCTCAAAGAGAGTTTGTTCCCAACTTTTGTTGCGAAAAGGGGGCATGGAGTCAGTGTTGAAGTGCCGCAGGTACTCGGTCCGTCCGCGTCAGCATAGATAAAATTTGATCCCAGACTACCAAGGTAATCGATGACCGACCCATGGAGATCTTCGGGGCCGCCGGCACTGACGAGGATATCGCCGAGAAAGCCTTGGATGAAAACATCGTCCTGTTCGAAAGAGTGGTTGATGACTTGCCGAAGCTCTTCTCCCGTCGTGTTGGCGGAAAGCGCGGAGATGTAAGTGATTGGACCAGAGGAAAAACTGTCCAATCTGTATGGTATGGACAAGACTGGGTTCGAGGCGACGGCCAGATAATGCGTGTTGCCGACGAAGAAACTCTGATCATGGGTTTCTGGGATGAACGTATTTGTGTCAAAGGTGCCGTTCAGTGACACGAAAACTCTAGCTACTTTTGGCAGCAACTCCAAAGCATACTTCGTCGTCGCGCAAAGCGCCACGGCAATATTGGCGAGATCCATAACTTTTCGGTTGGCATGGGCGTCCACAAGTCGCTGTGTATAAGGAGAGATGTTACTCACGCATGTTCTTTATAACTGTCGCTACATCTCGAGTGCCTGGCCTTTTGGGCCCATTATATTTCGGGTTTTGGATCCGTATTCTCACACCCCCGTCCCAGCTGCTGCACTGGCGATCCCCGCAGTTGTCTGGGCTCCCAAGCAGCCCATCTCCTCGGACGGCGATATTTTCCAAAGCGGGACATATGAATCACAGAACTCGGGAATAGTGGGGGATAGTGGGGAATTGACTACTGCGCGGTGATTGTAACCTATCACATATATCAAAGTTGTCGAAATATTGCATTTTCTGCCGGTATATCATTTCTCATGTGTCTTTTGTCTCACTATCACAAAGTTAGTTTTAACTCGGTCGAATTTTGGTATCAGCATGGTGTTTCTATTCGTTCTTCTGCTGCCAGACACGTATGAACTGAAATATGACCATTTCCTAATGGGCCGAGAGAAGCTCCGGGGTGCTGACATAACTATCAAATGTGATTTTTGTGCTAACATTATCTGGGACGGTACCAAGATTCCTCTCGGTACCCACTGCAGGAATGAAAGATTCATGGTTGACAGCTGATCTATGGTGGCTGTGGAAATGCCCATGGCTGACTCGTACAACGAAATTATCTTATGGCCTTGGTCCTTGCTAGCTGCCTTCTCCCTTTTCTCTTTGCCCTTCTCCCTCGAACAATAGCGGTGAGCAAATATCGCTGGAGATACCTTGAATCTGTGCCAAGTTTGCTCTGGACCTGGAACAGGCCTGGTGTATATTCCAACATCCATACCATTGGATGTAGGCATCTCGAGTCAGAGCTCTGGGCGAGTCCCTGATTCGAGAGCGGCAGTGCTCTCCGCAGGTGGAGGTGAATATTTGATCATTCTGCCGGTAGTCAATCTCACGATCTCATGTCCTCATCTGTGGTTCTCTCCGCGTTAAGCGGGCCTGGATGTTCACACGATTGAGACAAGCCCCACAACGGGGATTGTGAATTGGAGATAAGATAGGCATATCCCGTAGTACCCGCTTAAAATTTTCACTCGCATATATTTTTCCATGTCCCAAGTGGGTTTCAAGTCCAGACACATAAGTGTCCAGACAAGTGGTTACATTTAGCATTGGGATGTTGTATAAGTGAGGACAATCTTGGTGATGGAATATAGCCTTTCGGGTTGCGTAGACGATTAACCTATAGCGGCGGCGGCGGCTGCTGAATGCGGTTAGAAACAGTCAGCTTACTAGAAGGCATACCGGCTATCCGTGATACTTTTCTTTTTCTCCGTCCTTCCATGAGGCCGGCATGGTATCCACACATGACCCTCAGGCTCAAGGGTATCCTCGCTGTGCCCGAGAAGAAAATCTATTCGCGCAGTAGACATGGCAATTGAGCTGTGAAAAACGCATCTTCCAAGGTTAATAGAATGATCACATATAGCAAGGATGCTAACTATCCTTGGAATGTAGTATCAGGCACTCGGACAGGTCCCGGAAACGATACTGCTTGAACAGTTCCTACTATTCTGAGAGTCTTTGGCCAGGACTACCCAATACGAGATCACCCCACGCGTCTACCCTACCTTTTCTTTCAACGTGATACAATTGCAATGACGAGGTGGTTCGTACAAGGGGCTACGCCATCCACTTGTTATTATACATAGAGCGCTGAACTACCTAATCCCGGGTATGTTTGCCGTCACAGATGCCATGTGCTAGCTGACTGCTGCATACCTTTGAACATCCTATTGTCTTGGACCCAATCTCTCGGACCATCATTGAATTTGTCCGCAACGTTGCTCGAAACAATGCAGATCAACTACTGTGGAGCAAACTTTTCCATTCTCAACGACAAAACCACCTTTCGGGCTCTTGCAAACCGTTTCAAGAAAACAGCTACTACCAAGACGGCCCAGAGCCCTCTTGGAGCCAAGAGACAGTCCTCGTTCCATGAACGACAGGAAGCGCGTCCTCAAGCCTGGGTAGACACTCCTCAGGTTGTGTACTCAGCGTGGAACCAAGCTGCCGGCGACATCAATCAACCGCTTGGCTCTCTCCCCAAAAACCTCACAATCGGTCTCGTGGGAGCGGGAATTACCAATATTGTATTGGCTTTCAACTTGGCCAAGGCGGGCGCCAATGTTACCCTGATCGAGGCGAGTCATGAAGTGGGTGGCCGATTGCGGTCCAGCGAGACTCCCGACGGCATCAACGTTGCCGAGATGGGCGCCATGCGCTTCCCACCCTCCCAGGACTTGCTCTACTACTACGCGGAACAATTTGGCTTCGCCTTTATCAAAAACTTTCCCGATCCTGGCAAGGTCCCCACGACTATTTTCTACCAGGGAGTCGCCAATCAGTGGGTTGACGAGAACGTCCCTCCGGCCGGGTTCGAAACAGTTGACAATGGCTGGAAGAACCTCATCTTTGGCGGATTGTCGCGGGAGGGTAAACTGGTGATGGCTCCGCCTGCTCAGTTTACGGAGTGGCTCAGCTCCAAAGACCCGGCCACACGAGCCCTTGCCGTTCCAGAATGGCAGAAGTACCTGGATGTGTTTGGGGACGACAGCTTCTACACTGGTCTCCAGCGCATCTTTGGCGAGAAACATGATTGGGATGTTCCGGGAGGAAAACAGTGGAGCGAAGACGACTTCAACCGATTCGGTACTCTGGGCATCGGCTCTGGAGGCTTCGGCGCAGTCTTTACGGCTGGATTCAACTCTGTGCTACGGCTGGTCGTCAACGGGCTTGAATCGGACCAGGCTGTATTCGCAAAGGTTTCCGGTGAAGGCCTCCTGCCAACGGGTATCCAGGAGCTCGCAAAGAGTATCTGGAATGCAGCTACAGAACTTGGGGTCAAAACCAAGCTTGGGACAGTTGCTGAAGTCATCAGTGGCGGCGATGGCACCCCGAACGGCTCCAGCGCATCCGTTCGGGAAACATCCGCCGGCACCTCGACTACTGTTCGGTATGATCTTGTCATCGTCGGGACCACCAGTCGGGCCATGGTCCACGCAGTGGATCCGGTCTCTGAAGCTACTGGCAAACCGCTCTTTTCGACGCAAGTACAACGAGGCATCCACGATCTACACATGACGGCGTCCTCGAAGCTTTTCATCAGGACGGCAAAGTTCTGGGAGAACCAAGCGCCCGACTTTCCTCGAGTCATCCTATCCGACACGAACCTGCCCCAAACATACACCCTGGATTACGGCCACCCAGAGTACGGCATGGTTCTTGTCACTTACGCCTGGGAGGATTTGTCCTTGCAAATGATGGCAATACAAGACCCCAAAGAGCTTCTACGGAAGCTGAAGGAACAGGCTGCCAGACTGATGAAGAAAACCAAATACCCCGAGTACGTTGACTATCTTACTCCTGTTACTGACGACGACATCTTCCTTATCCACTGGCAACTCGACCGGCACTCTTACGGCGCCTTCTCCCTGGGACACCCGGGGCAAGACAAGGACATTGCGTCCCTTTTCTACGACTTTCAGAAACTTTCCAAGGACACGAGCAGTCGGGTCCTGATCAACAGCGACTGTACCTCGTTCCTCGGTGGGTGGGTGGATGGCGGGCTGCAATCGGCACACAACACTCTCTCGGCTATTTTTGAACGCTTCGGGTCATTGAACCCAGCTGCTGCTAGCCTAGCACCTTCTAGACTTCTTGAATCTACGCTATACCAGTACTAGGATGACGAAAGATAATTAAATAGGACCAGCGAATCAACTTTACCAAATTTCCAAAAGACATGATATTAGAAAGTTTTCACGGATGCTGAATTTCATTTCAACCTCTTCTAGCAGATCAACGTACGAAGTTGTGTCACGATAGGGACAGCCTATGGCTTCAGGTAACTTGAGATACATAATGCCATCCGCGATCCCAAACAGCGAAGGCAGTAGGTACTGGGCGTGGCAGGCGGGAATCAATATTGGTACATATAGTGGCCATGAACCCTATAAGCGGTCCAGTGTAGAACACCTATTAACGTAGAGAGACTACTAAATCCGCTCACGAAGGTGCTGCTCGCTGGTGAATTGGCTGGCAGGTCGAAGTGAAAGTCGTTGCCGGCAGAAGCTCTATACGTACGCGATACAAGGCCAGGACAGGAGCCCGTGGAAACCGACAGGAAAGTTGGAGCAAAATACGGGTCTTACGGGTTCCCATACGTTGCGGAATGCAACCAGCGAGGTCACAAAGTCCCTGTCCAGAAAGACAGCTACTCGCATCAGCATTCACGAGCCCGTCAAGATGGGCTTCGTTCGACTCTAGTATGAAGCCCACGTACAGTTGTCCAGCCGGGAGGGGACGAGCGTCATTTGCCAAGGAACAAGGATGTCTTTCATGTTGATATCACGACCCCTAGGTACTGAACTGCCACCAGTTGAAGTTGAATAGCTCCCCGCCGCCCCCGGTGAACTTCAGGTACAGGTCCTGCGTGCCCGTCGCGCCGCTCACGGGGCACGTCACCGTGGTCCAGTTCTGCCACCCGCCCGTCCCGGCCACCGTGCAGGTGCCCACGAGCGTGCCGGACGCGCCGCCGAGCCGCAGCTCGATCTTGCCGCCGCCGTTGGCCGAGGACACGCGGGCGCTGAAGGACCGGGCGCCGCCGCCGAACGCCACGCCCTTGACCTTGACGTAGTCGTTGTTGTTGATCCAGCTGACGGCCATGCCGCCCTCCGAGCACGTCTCCGTCTCGACGCCCGACGACCAGGCCATGGTCTCGGCCTCCTGGCGCGCGTAGGGGTCCAGGGTGCCGATCTGGGCCGGGCCGGCCGTCGTCATCCTCAGTGTCGGGATGGACCCGTCGCTCCCGTACGTGAACTGCTCGACGGCGACGGAGCGCGCGTACCCGCCCCCCCCGGGGAGCGCGCCGTTGTGGTAGAAGAAGTACGAGTTGCCCTGGAAGTCGACGACGCCCGGGTGGTTCGTGAAGGACGACCCGGCGGTCGCCATCACGAGCCCGCGGTACGTCCAGGGGCCCGTGGGCGAGGACGAGGTCGAGTAGCGGATGTCCTCGGAGCAGCAGTTGGCGGCGTACACCATGTAGTACGTCGACCCGCGCTTGTAGAACCACGGCCCTTCCTCGAAGGCGGCGGGCCGCTGGGCGGTGGCGCCCGACGTGCGGGTGCCGAAGCCCTGCGGGGTGAGGGTGACGCGGTTGACGGAGCCCGAGTACGAAATCATGTCCTGGTTCAGGCGGACGTAGGACAGGTTCGGGTTCCCCCAGTACAGGTAAGCCTGGCCGTTGTCGTCGATGAAGACGGTCGGGTCGATCTCGTTGTTGTCGACGAGCGGCTTGCCGAGAGCGTCCCGGTACGGGCCCGTGATGGAGTCGGAGACGCCGACGCCGATGGCCATCGACCCCGTGGTGCGCCGGACAGGGACGTAAAAGTAAAACTTGCCGTTGCGGGCGATGACCTGCCCCGCCCACGCGTTGGCGTTGGCCCAGCTAAAGGTGGCTAGCGAGGCCACGACGCCGTGGTCTTGCCAGTTGGCCATGTCGCTGGTCGAGTAGGCGCGCCAGTCACGCATGACGAAGGTCGTGGACCCGTCTTCATCGTGGCCTGTGAAGACGTACACCCTGTTGTTGTAGACAATGGGCGCCGGGTCCGTGGTGTAGATTGTCTGCACGATGGGGTTGTCGGCGCGGGCAAGACCGGCTCCATCAAGCAGTGCACCGATGAGGAGCAGGGCTGGGACGAGGCCGAAGATGCGACCGAGCACCGACGATGATTTCAAAAACTGCATATCGGCGATAGCAGTTACTAAAACCCGACTGCGAATCTCTCTGCCTGAGAAGGAATGGCCAAAGGAGGATGAAAACGACCAAGAGATGACTTTCTTATATTTTAACCTTTTCCGCCATCCATGGCTATAATATCCATTATATGGAGAAATCTATTCTTGGCACGGTCTTATAGCCTGCCAAACGAGGATCGTCGCCAGTGCTCTGGGTCTGGGGAAAATTTCTCCGTCGCTCCGAACATGACTGCCGTGAGTTGTTTTGAGGCAACGGAGGAATGCCGCCGAAAGCGGGGTTACGATCGACGATGACTGGTACAACAACCAGGAGAAGGTTTTAGGGAAATGATCAGGCGTTCTGAGGAGGAGTGGTACGACTTTTTGCTGAAGGATATTCAGTTAGTACTCCAGTGACGCCAAACTCAAGCCGTTCCCAGGATAGAGTAAACGAAGGGATAAAATCTTAATACGAGCCGCAGGGGGGGGGGGGGGGAGGTTAAGACGGAAACCAGTTACAATCCATTGTGCATTTAACCTGTACCTCTTATTAGTTTATGATGTGGTCTTCTGTCCTATAGCAGTCATAAGAAACTACAAAGCGCCCGTGCACACAAGTAAAGTCCTCAATTCAAGTATCGTGCAACTTACAGATAGTCTTGATCAGTGTGAGAAGTTTCTTAGTCAATTGCCCGAGGCATGCGACAACTCCCCTGGGCAATTCTGCATTCCCAAGATCCGTCCGTCTCATTCGCCCCAAGGTTTTCAGCACTGAGGCACCCTATGCATTAATTGAGAAGTCACCCAGAGAGCGATCTGTTGTTGCGGTGACCAAGTACAGAGGCTGTTATGCGCAAAGGAGTCAATGGACGACTATCATGCGGGGAACATCGTCCTATTAAGCTAGCGTTACAGCAGCCAAAAGAAACCTCGTGTTCCTACTCCCAAGCGCTCAAATAAGAAATCGCTGCACAAAGTAGGTAGCTGCGTATTGCCTAACCGTCCCAATCAGTGCATCCTCTCTTAAAATTCACCTGTACCAGGCCTCCCCTTTTGCGACGTGGTCTGAGCTGACCTCAACTCTCGACCTTCTAGCAGGTATGTTTGGTAGGCAGTGTCCAATAGTACACATCGCCAATGGTGGAATGCCACTCGCGCGCCTTCCGTGTGGCTGTCGCTTTATTTTGGATCAATATCGCCCCGTTACACTGGTACGACCCTGGGTATGTTCTAGGTGCTGGCTGTTAGTGGCAATGGTAGTGACTCGTTATAGAGAAGCGGAATCGCAATGGTTGTTTCGCTACACACTTATTCCTCCTTTGCATGCATACGCTTTGATCTACATGGGATTGACGATATTTGCCGTCCAAGAGAAACCAGATAAGCCATCGGGTTGCAGGCAAACGAGATGGTCAGAAATTCACTGTGAGTGCTGGATGTCGATTTCTGATGACTGGATGCCGATAAAGTCAATAGCCTGTATGTGGAATGCGAGCCATTGTATTCACTGCAGCGAAGTGAAGTCAACTCTGGTTAAGAGTCTCTGTCCCAACGCGAGGTTGCCAGCTGTGGATTGCCAAAGTCGGCATGGCACAGTATACCGTTCAGCCAAAGCATCAAGTCAGCAGTTCCTACTCTCAAAAGCAAACGAAACGTCACCGTCCTCAAAGGTCATTAAATCATAGAGGCAAAACAGTAACGATCAGTGGGGAGGGAAGGAAAAGAAAAAGTACCACCCTTGGCATGTGCTACAGACTCTACATGACGGCCGAGTACGGCTGCCTGCACCTGGGCGTGCACTGGCGTCGCCAGCAATGCCGCGCCGCCATGCTCCGGGGGCACGACTGCGAGCGCCGACAAACGATGCACCAGTGGGTCCGGGGCGTATTCGAGGCCGAGGGCGAGTGCCGGGACTGCCGCGGCCAGGGCGTGGGCGTGGGCGACATCTTCTTCCGCGACGAGCAAGGTGGCCTCGGCCGGCAGAGACGACAGGGCGGATGGGTCGGGGAGCCGGGCGAGATCCAGGTCTAGTGGGAAAACTGGGCGGGGGGCGCGACGCGGCGCTGCTTGGAGCAGCTTGAGTAAAGGGTCTCTCAGAAGAGGAAAGTCGTAAGGACATGTAGTCTTGGACGGGAGGAGGATGGGAGGAGGGAGGTATCGTCATGGTCTCCCGAAATGGCGAGCAGTTTTCGGCATCGCATCATCTCACGGTGATGCAACGGTGCCCGAGTACAATGTGCCAATAAGCACGGATTGCGAGCATGCCGAGACAATTGAAAGCCAATGGAGCGCCGACTGATGATTCCATGGACCAGGTGGTGAAGCCTGCTCTGTCGGGACGCCATCGGCCGTCTCCAAGGTGACCGTCGCACGCAGAGTCTTGGCTGGGTGCGCAGGCTTGCGCATTGGATGTACAAACGGAGATCCAGCCGAATCGCGATGTTACAGTGACCCAGACTCAGAAATTCGGGCAGCCGGTGTCTGCAACCCGCGCTCATTGATCCGGCTTGGTAGGTACAGGAGCATACGCAGTGTCCATGAACCCGAGGGCTTCATCTGGCTGAGCATCATGAAAGGAAGGTGGTTTTGCAAGCGCTCCAGCCACCTCAGTGTCGACCTTGGCACCACGACCTTGCAGTAGGGATCCGGGGAGAATTCTGTCAGCTTTCAATGCCAAGTAAGTTTACGAACTCAACTGCCGGACGTGCCAGGATAGAATCGACGAGTGTGGCAGGTGGTAGAAGTCCAGGCCAGGAGCGGCCACCTCCTCTCTCTCTGAGAGCGTGCCGCCATTGCAGCAGAGGAGTGCGCCATTGCCGCCAAGAGGCCATAGGTAGGCAGACTGCTCGGAGAAGGTCCCCGCTGGGCCTTCTAGACCTGGACCTTTTCGGACCAGAGGCTCAACTCGATGGGCGCCTCCATCGTCCTTCCTTCTTGGATCAAATAGGCCGCGTCATAGCAAGTTTTGTGCCGAGCAGGACGTGGATAGGAAGCCGATTCAGGGGCCAACCAGTCAGTACGGAGTACTAGAGTTGCAATGGTAAACGCTCCGTACCACCTCTTGTGTGACCGGACTATTGCGGGAAAGCGTGCCGGGGGACAGGGCTTACCAGGTGGGTCATTGGGAAACCTGCCTGCATACGGGAAGTCGATCGTGGACAAGCATCATTTGCAGCTGGCCGGGGAACTAGGCCACGACTAAGGTGCTGGCTGGGGGCCAAGCTTCAGGCGAGGTATCCAAGGTAAAAGAATGGAGGAGAAAGACTCGGACGCGAGGTGTGGAACAGCTCACCAATCCCGGACTGAATCGATCTCGGCATCGGGCGGCGGTGCGGTGCGGTGCGGTGCGGTGCTCGGCAAAATCAGGATGCTTGCTGTCTTTCTGTCTGTCTGTGCCTCTGAGGCGGGGTTGACGAGGGCTGAGATGAGGCTTCGACCAAGTCCTTTTGCGTGCGTCCGATGTCGATGTGGCGCACCTTAATCGTCCCGACGCAGTGTCTTTCTTTGCCTTTGAACTTCCTGGGTCGCTTGTTGGCTGGCTGGGTAGAACAGTTCTGGAAAAAGGTTAGAACATGGCGCGTGTGGGAGATGAAAGGTTTCCCAACACGCTGCTGCGTCTGATGGCATGGGACGAGGAGATAGGTAGCTATGACATGACCACAAGGAAGAAATAGAAGTAGAAGAAGAAGAGCAGCAAGATGGAACAGAGCTTCCTGCGCAGTGGCCAATGCCAGATCGGGATTCGTTGATGACCTGAGCTGGGTTTCCCAAGGCAGGAGAGGAGCAAGCTTTCACAGGCGGCGCAGGGGTCCTCGATTTTGCGCGGGAAAGGGCAGGCAGGCAGGACCCACCCACACTACCTACTCAACCTTATCAGGTTATCACAGCTGCGCTCGGACCAGCGACCGCGCCGCCTTCTCCAACGTACCTACCTAAATAATACTGCCCAAGTCGGCACCAGGCAGGCGGCACGGCACGTACTTCGTACCTACCTATGTGCATCGTGATTGCTCTCTATGCTTGCTCATGACGAGGCTGACGAAGTACTTTCCTATTATAGATCCAACATGTATGTTTGTTGCGCCTTCCCGATTGATAGGTACCTCTCAACACGAGTGGTCTGAGTGACGTCCAAGTTCGGCTCCGGAGGTCAGCCGCTTTGTGTCTTGTCTTCAAGAGTCAGTCGTAACAACAAGGAGGATTGAACACGCATGTCTTGCCAAGCAAACTCAAAGTACAGATACCGAGGCAACGTAAGGGCGTTAGCCAGGAACCAGGCCTCTTCGGCAGCTAGGTACGCAGTACGTACTCGGCCAACCCATCTCAGCTCCCGGCAGGTGCACCCAGCCTAGCCACGACGAACAGGCCAGCAGCCGCCGAGATCTACTGAGAGCCAATTGGCTTATCGCGATGTGGCACCTTCCTCAGTCGCATGCTGCCCAAAGTAGCAGCCTACCTACCTACCTACCTAGATATCCTACGGGAAGGAAGCTCTCCTACAGTCTTCATACCGCGCTTTCTCGCTAAGAGCTCTGGCAGCAAAACGAGGTGTGGGAAGGGGCGCTTTCCGCGGATGCTCTTCTGTGGCGCCTCCTCTTCCCTATGCCTCCTTCCCCTCTTCACACGAACTCGCTTTCCTCGTGTACGTCCTTCCTTCCTTCTGTCCGATTCCTCGCCTGCTCTGCATCCAGGTGATAAACATGCATCTGAGGGCCGACTCTGTCTCGACTTGGAACAACCCGCGTCGATAAACTAGACTCCCTCAATTCATCCTTAGTGACTTACCGCATCTTTGCTGTTCACGGGGTGATGGATTATCGGACGACAAGCGAGAAATGCCCGCCAATAATCTCGCGCCTCGACCTGCTATTCTCAAATCTCCCAACCACCACTCCACGATCGATCACGGAGAAGCACCTAACAACAACGCAGCTCTCCCAAAAGGGAACAAGACGACCATCGTAGCGCTTTGCTCATCTGCAATAACCATCACGAACTACAACTCGCCATCCTGTGTGCACTTCTCATCATGGGCCACGCTGCGCCGCAATTGGCAGCCGGCCATGATCTTGGTCACGCTCCGCATCCTCCTTCCGAATGAGGAAGGCGAGATATCTTAGCTGGGGTTACATGGCTCTCTCTCTCTCATGCACGAGAATCAACCCCCCTCGCCACACATACCGAGATCTGGCAAGGGGCTAGATGCCCTCCTATTGGCACCCAACGCTTTCAACACCACCATCGCCGACGCATCCGCTAACCAGATAAGCATACGCATCAATGACATATGCTGCAACGTCTTTTTCTGGGCCCCCTCCCCGGCCACAGAGAGGCTTCACTCATGGCCAATTGCGCAGGGCTTTGATAAGACTCGATGGCTTTCTTAGAACGGGGCTCTGCAAGTATTATGCATAAAGAAGCTTGGCGCACTCGCTTTGATAGCTGTCGGTGCTGGCCGTCTTCAGCCAGACCATGTCGCTGACGTTCAATAGTGCCTTTCGCCTCCTCTCCAATTGGGTGGCAATGGCCTCGGACAACCTTCGCCATGTCTTACCCAGCGGCTCTAGAGTCAACAGTCTTTGTGTAACTCGACTAATTAATTGCCGGTCCTATACTCGCCGGCAACACCCATGACCGAGCCACACGCGATTCTGGTCTATTGAGTCTCCATGCTATCGGGCCACCGCTCCGCCAAATGGACGTCTCCCTTCGCCAGGATCCTTGTCTCGCCTGCTCATCTTCGAAAATCAATCACGACTTGCAAGGGCCATTGGTTCGCTGCGAGTACAACCCCCGAATCCTCGCCAATGTTTGCTTGCTGGCCAATTTCACAGGGTCTTCGCAACCCTCTGATAGCCTCGTTGCATTGCCAAGTCCGCCTAGCAAGCCTCCCACATCGTGCGTCCTGCAGCGTCGCCAACAACATGGTCAATCAGCTTCCTATTTTCGATTCAATTACACGATGAGCTACCAAAACGAGTGGTTTACGTCCGCCACATGGCGCCATGCGTCCTCTCCTTCCCCCTTTTGCATCGTCACGTCCACTTGTCTCGTTCGCACCGCAGCCATGACGACGCTCCGGTATGCTGGCCGGTAGAGGCCTGATGCTGTTGACTTTGGCTTGGGCCCCTGCGGCTGTGGCTGCTGGCTGACAGGGGCCCGGGTCGTTTACGTACCAATTACTTGCTCCTCGATGAACGCCGCCTCAGAACTCAGTACCAGATGCGGGCAGCGACAAAGACACCATCAAGGGCCTGGATGAGCAAGGCACATTGCATCCACGCGAGGAAGTGCTCTGCCTGCGAGGTTCAGAGATATATAATCAGCTTGGATATCCCACGACAATCCCTCACTCTCCTTACTCACTCACCCCCTCATCCTCTTACACCATTCCCAACTCCAGCATCACGGTCCACCCTCAGACACAATGGTCGGCTTCAAGCGCTTTGCTATGCTCGCGGCCGCGGCTTGCGCCATGGCCGCCCCTACTCGCCGGGACGAGGCTGCCGAGGTCACCGCTCAGACTGTTGACGGCAGCTACATCATCACGCTCAAGGACAGCGTCAGCGTCGAGAGCTTCACTTCCCACTTGAACTGGATCAATGATGTTCACTCCCGCAGCCTCGACAAGCGCCAGTTCCCCGGCGCTGAGCGCACCTTCTCCTTCAGCAGTTTCCGTGCGTACTCTGGCAAGTTCGACCAGGCCACCATTGATATCATCAAGAGCAGCCCTGAGGTAAGGCCGGCATCCAAAACTCTGTCGACGTGGGCACCATGCTAATCCTAGTCAACAGGTTGCCTCTGTTGAGCGTGACCAGATCTGGACTCTGTCCGCCATTACTACTCAGTCCGGTGCTCCCTGGGGTCTGGGTGCTATTTCCCACCGTACCTCGGGCTCTACCCAGTACGTCTATGATAACGCCGCCGGCACTGGCACCTATGCCTACGTTGTCGACTCCGGCATCAACACCGCCCACACGGCCTTTGGTGGCCGCGCCTCGCTCGGCTACAACGCCGCTGGTGGTGCTCACACCGACACTCTCGGCCACGGCACGCACGTCGCCGGCACCATTGGTTCCAGCACCTACGGTGTCGCCAAGCTCACCAGCCTGATCTCCGTCAAGGTCTTCATCGGCAACAGCGCCTCCACCTCCGTCATTCTCGACGGCTACAACTGGGCTGTCAACGATATCACTTCCAAGGGTCGCGCCGGCAAGTCTGTCATCAACATGTCCCTCGGCGGTTCCGCCTCCTCTACTTGGACTACCGCCATCAACGCCGCCTACAACAGCGGCGTCACTACCGTTGTCGCCGCCGGTAACGAAGCCCAGAACGCTGCCAACGTCTCCCCCGCCAACGCCCCCAACGCCATCACCGTCGGTGCCATCACCAGCACCTGGGCCATTGCTTCCTACAGCAACTACGGCACCTCCCTCGACGTTTTCGCCCCTGGCAGCTCCATCCTGTCCACCTGGATCGGCTCCTCCACTGCCACCAACACCATCTCTGGTACCTCCATGGCTTCTCCTCACGTTGCTGGCCTGGTAAACTACCTCCAGTCCGTCGAGGGTGTGGCCACCCCTGCCGCCGTCGTCGCCCGCATCAAGGCCCTCGCTACCTCCGGCAAGGTCACCGGCAGCCTGAGGAGCAGCCCCAACCTCATTGCCTACAACGGCGCTGGTGGTGCGTAAGCGAATAACCCAACTAGAGCCGATGCTCGCCCATTGTGCATGTGAGAGGAGGCGGGAGCCCGCTCCTTGAGGGTGAGGAGCACGCTCCATTCGTGATGGAACCTTGGATATAGGTTGGGATTTCTGTCCCGAAACCGAACTTTTTTCTTTTCTGAGTTTATAATTTCATTTCCAAGGACATATTATGACAGATCAATGAAGTCAAGATATTGAAATCCGAAACCTCGTAACGTGAAGTGACAGCCTTGCGTCGGAGCATAAAGGCGTGACAGTTCTCTTACTGATTTGTGGACAGCTTGAAAACACACACCCACCTGCTGTCAATGCCAACCCTCAGACGACAACTATGGCCGCGCAATGTCTCTGCCGCCTATCCAGACAAACACCCAGCTAATGGCGATCATGATCTTTCGCCTCCAGCTCCTCGTCCATCCGAGGCTCCCCGAACGCCAGGCGACCCACGCGCTTGCGCCGGTCCACTCCTGCCGGCCGGCGATGACGCCGTCGTGGCGGCCCAGGTACGCCAGCAGCGCCCGCTGTTTGTAGGCGAATGGCGCTGGCCGGGTGTCATCGTCGTCGTGGTCCGCGTTGAGGACGCCGGTGAGGTACTCGCCCTTCTGTAGGGCCACCTCAGCCAGGGTCGGCAGCGACTCCCCCTCGATGTCGGCGGCGTCCCCCAGCGCGTAAGCGTCCTCCATCGGGCTACCGTCGGGCCGCAGCACGCGTAGGTACCTGTCGGTCAGGATGCGTGGAAGACCGTGCTCGGTCTTCTTCACCGCCAGCCCGTCCACCAGGGGGCTGGCCTTGTTCCCCGTCGCCCAGATGAGCAGGCCGTACGGCAGGCGGCCGTCCTCTTTTGTGTATATGGCGTCCGTCTCGACGCGCTCGATGTGCGAGCTCGTCATGATATGGACCCGCTTGCCCTCGAGCGAGCGCGTCGCGTACTCGCTCAGCCGGGCGTCAAACGTCGAGAGGATCGTCGGCGCGACGTCGTGGATAGTGATGGCCAGCTCGCCGTCCAGGTGGGGGAAGAGGAAGCGAAGCTCCTCGAACCACAGATCCCACAGCTCGGCGGCGGCTTCTACGCCGACGGCGCCGCCGCCGACGATGCGGATGTTGAGGCCGTCGCGCCGCTCCCGCTCCTTGCCAGCCATGGTCGGGAGCGACGCCGTGTCCAGCATCTGCAGGACCCGCCGCTGGATGGCGCGGGCGTCGTCCGTCGTCCGGAGGAAGACGGCGTGCTCCGCGGCGCCGGGGGTGCCAAAGTCCTGCGTCGCACAGCCCGGCGCGATGCAGACCTTGTCGTACGGGACCTCAAAGGAGGCCGAAGTCGTCGTCGTCGCTGCCGCCGCCTCCGTCGGCGAGACGGCCCTGCACCGGACGACGCGCCTCTCAAAGTCGATGCCCTCGGCGACGGCCTTGTAGTACGCCTGATCGACCCTGTGCTTACGGCGGACGGGCTCCTCGGCAAGGCGGAAGTCGAAGAGGCCGCAGGCCGCGCTGGCGAGGAGCGGCGTGTACTGGATCGTTCGGAGGGGGGATATGACCTTGACGTCGTACTTGGCGAGCGAGGCCTTCTGGGTGAGGGTAAAGCCGCCCCAGCCGGTGCCGATGACGACGAGGACCGGTTTTGACATATTTTCTCTGCTTGCTTTTTATTTCCTGCCGGGAAGGGCCTTCGTGATACTGATGCGGAATGCTTATCCCGTCCCCGGTGGTAGACATGTCGGGCTACTTAAGCTTGGCGCGTCTCTGAAGTCCGGACCGGGAGTCGGCATATCAGCCTTACGTCACCCCATCACGCATCCTCCATTTTCTTCAGACCAAGATGTGCGCGATGACCTGTAATTGCGTGAGTTTCCCGAACAAGGAACGTCATTGACTTTTTGCTACGGTGACTAGGATGCCGGGAGATCTCCGCGTTTCCACCGGGGCTCCACTTTGGACGACTGGGGCTGGGGGTCCACGAGGAATCCCGTTCTCTGGCAAGAGTTTGTGACTCAGGAAAGTAACGCGCGACAAGTGTTCAGTATCTACTGTGACTGAAGAAGGGAAAAGAAGGAAGAACATGGGGGCTGCCAAGCAGCCGGGTAGAAATAGGCTGGCAAGCGGATGCCGGCATTGGGTTGTTCTATATCCGATGCCCATATTCCAGAAACTGCTTATTTCAACATTTTCCGAAGATGCTTTCATATATTAGTCCGGAGCGTATGTTGAGGGCCGTCGCTTTTCCGGCCATTAAGGGGATCTTACCATCATTCTCTCTCTTATTTGGCCCTCCGTAGCGGGCCTTGAGCTTAAAAGCATACTCATGAGGTCCAATTTCCCGTTCTGTACATCTAGCACGTACTGCAGTGACGGCTTAGCTCTTGCAAACCAGAATACGGATGAATATGCACGCACTTGTTCAATTGAATCTTTGATGACATAACGAATCGTCGTTACTTCTCGGGTCTGGCCCAGGCGGTGTATGCGGGCCAGGGCCTGTTCTTCTATGGAAGGATTCCACTGTGGTTCCAGAAGATACGCTCTCGACGCAGCAGTCAGAGTCAAACTGGAAGTTGCACACAGTTATCGAGAGGTCTAGATGAATTATCCCTCTACTTTGAGAAAGGGGCGTCGAGGTTCTTACCCTGTAGCACCGCAGCCCAAAGAAAGCAAAAGGACTTGAGCGCCGCCGGGTGAAGAAAAGTCCTTTATGATGGCGTTTCTTCTCTTCGTACTAACTTTTCCGTCGATTTGAACACATCGCAAATCGGTGTCGCCAAGAGCCGCCCGAGCAACGTCGAGGATCGTCTTGCGGTAAGAAAATACAATGCTAGATGCCTGTCAGCAAAAAATGGCCCGTCTCTGTTCTCGAACTGTGTCTGTCTCCGAGTGTACACACCTCTTGGTTCCCATGTCGCATTTGCTAAGATCCTCGATCAAGGCTTTGATTTTTGTCGGCCACATGGAAGGCAGTATCCAGTCGTAGGCTTTCTGTTGGGAATTACCGACTGTAAGAGGGCTCAAGAATTGATTCCGTGGTGGTTCGATAATGCAGGGCGGAAAACATTCCTCGAATTGAGGCCCCATTTCATTCTGTATATCGTCGTCATTTTCTTCATCCTCAGCTAACGAAGTAGGGCTTGATGGTTGGACTGGTGTTGTAGAAGCAGACTTTAGGTTCAAAACAGTACTGTCGAATACTGTTGCAGTTGAACTTGGCTTTCCGATGCAACCCAACTCACAGATACGCCTGAGCCCATTGATCTTGTCCAATGCGTTTTTGTAGCCTGCCTGGGCCTTTTCGGAAGCCAGTGCGGCGTCAAGGCACTCTATGGCCTTTGATTTCTCGATGTCGTAGGCGTGCTGTTCCTGGGTACTGAAGTTGATATGTCGTCGGTAATCAAGTCTTTTTGGCAAAGAGACCGCGTCATTGGATCGCCGCAACATAACATAGCTGAGTAGCTTCCGAAGAGCTTCGAGCCCAGCGTCTTCTCCCCGAAGCCACGGAGCCGTTATGTGCTTTTCGAACATTCTCTTGTCGTCGTACGGGTACAGGTCGAGAAATTGAAAAAGACTGAACAGGTCGGAGAGTCGATTTTGTATCGGTGTTCCGGTAACCACCCACCTACAACTTGCTGAAATCCCGCAGACGGCTCGGGATTTAGCAGTTGTTGTGTCTCTGATTTCGTGTGCTGTAGAGTATTGATTTACTGAATCAGCCTGACGTTGTTCCCAGGAGTGATTTGGTACATACCCTCGTCCAAAATCAGGCGGTGCCATTTATGGGAGAAGATTAGGCTGGTGGTATTGGGGGATTGCCACTCATTAGCTAGCGTGGCGTACGTTGTGAGAATTAAGTCGTGGAAGTCCGGAAGGGAAGTTTCTTGCAGCCGAATTTTCCCATGGTGTCGGCGCCAGTTGAAGCTTTCGGTAGATAGATGTCTAGAGGGGGTCATAAGTGAGTTGATGGAAACATACGGAAAAATAGTTCCGAGGAGTAAGGGAGAAAAGAGCCTCACTTTGAAAGTTCCTGCTCCCAGTTATGAAGAACTAAAACCACTTAGCACATTTGCGATGATTGTGGCTGTGTATGTGGTAGACGAACGCGAAGGGGGCACAACCAAGAGAGTCCCTCTACCAGAAGCACGCTCATCAGAACCGATTGGGTGCGATTTCGACTCCGTTAAGAACGTTTTGTCGTGTGCAATGAGAGATATCATGCTGAGAGTCTTTCCAAGACCCATGGTGTCAGCGAGAATGCCGCCTCGGAAAGGAGGGGGCTTGCGTGAGTGACGAGACATATCGACGTTATTAATATATCTGGGATGTGAGTGGTTGGTTTACTCTAAATCCCCAATGGTGAACTCACGTTATGCGCCCAGAGTCGCTCACATGCCGAGACCACACGTCGCCGCCATCGTATTCAAGCGCCCAGCCGAGTTCTCGCTGGAGCATGAATGTAAGAGATTTCTTTTGATGGCTGGAAAATGTCAGTCTATGTTTGACTTCGGCACACAAACTAGGATTGAAATTTTGAGTCAAGACTTCCCCACCTTTGCAACTCCGTTAGTAAATACGGTGAACCGTTGGTTTCTTTCAAAGACATGTTCGAAGTCAACCCCTTCAATATGTCAGTAGCTTCCAGTTGTTCCTCTTTGGTTTGCAAGTCTGAGGCATGTTCCGGACACCAAATCTTGAAATCTGTCGTGCGTACACCTGGGGTGTTCGCAAAGCGCTGTGGGTTGATGTACGCTGCGTTCCTCAGGGCATACATTGGATCTTGCAGATAGAACCCCGTATCCTGTAACGCCTTGCTGAGGCTCTTGGACTGTGTGTCTCGGCCATATACTATGGCCCATACCGTCATGCTATCGCCTGCGACACGGTCCTGCTGGGAATGCAGCCAAAGAAGGTCGTACTCAATGCTCTCATGTTGGAAAAGCTCAAGGAGTTCTGCGTCGCGTGAGTCAAGGTGACCACAAGAGGTATTTAGACCCATTTTGAATAGCTGCCCTTCTGTTCCGAGCCAGAGTACAGTGAGCAGCGCCTCGGTCTCCAGATCGTTGATTTCACATCCAAGCTGGGCAGTGAAATTGGTAAGCTAATGCTGTCAGTAGTCTGACAACAGTCTCCCCTCCCTTCATTTTTTCTTTTTCGATGTGCATACCATTCCGAAGCAGATCAGCTCTTCTTGTTCGTATACACTGAGTTGAGCTTCTGGCTGGCCCGGGCACTGTATAGGAGTGACTACAGTACCGTGTACTCCGGGTGTAAGTTCAGTCTCGCAGAAATCGTATTTCGGATCAAGATCAGGCGCTGTGAGTGCCTCGTCGAAGTCATTACAGCTGTCGGTAGGATCCGGTCGTCTAAAGCAGGCTTCCTCTTCGATACTGATATGCTGAGGTCCGCCAGGTTGTTCGCATGGGTAATAGCTGCTCTCGTGATGTAGTTGCGTCCAGGAAGCATTTTGGTGATTTGGTTGATTTTGTGATAATACGCCTGTATTCTGGAGCTCCGTAGCATAAGACTCAGCTATATGGTTAATACTCTCTTGGATTAACCCTTGGGATGGCGTGTTTGGTGTCTCTAGCCGCCTTCGTTTCGGCCGCGGATCGCTCGCCTCCATGACAATGCGTATTGTATGTATAACCAGCAGGGCTCGTGTTGAACGTCGCGAACATGAATACAGAGACAATGACCAGAGTGAAGAGGTCGAAGAATAGTAATCTGGCGGGGGCCTGCGCAGTAATACAATTATGCGTTAGGCATAGCACGATTGCTTTAGTTATTTGCGTCTTCGATTGAAGCAGCGAGGCAACCATTCATCGATCGCCACGAATGACGGCGGCCAGAACCCTCAAAACCTGGAGCCCTCAAAACCTGGAGTCCATTTGCCCCGTCATTACATACCGCCAGTTGACGACCGGTCGCGGCGCCAATCAACAGCTCCGCCAAGCTGGCGGCTGTGTCTCTCGCTAAGCCTATATGTCCAATGCCTGGCTGCTTTTGTAAAGTGTGTCTCATGCAGGCTATGCCTCAAGCAGGCTGTGTTTTAAGAAGGCTGTGCCTCGAGCAGGCTGCTGTGGCAGTGAAGCGAGGAACACAAAAGTCATACAGGGGTATGGAGCAAGTTGTCCGAGAACAAAACTCGACGCAACCGCACTGTTGGTCTGTTCTATGCACCTTGGGGAAGTCATCTCAAAATCCCGTATTGATAGCGTCGACATGGCCCACATACTACTACAACGAGCCAGCGAGAGGTTCCGTGCTCATCTCTCCGAAGAGGAGAAAGAGCGTATTCAGGCGGTGCAAAAAGTAGACGATGTTCGGTTTGCGATTCGCGATGTTGAACGGCATTTGGCAGCGCGCCGGAGCCTTCGCAATCTCGAACGTTTGGCGCCATTCCTTGATGCCACAGAGCGTCTCACGAGATTTGTCGATGTGTTGGCAAATGGAACTCCATTTCTTCCTTATGTTTGGGTGAGCTGACTACCCAGGAGTATGATGATTAATGCTTTTCGCCCGGTCATTGAATTGCTTACACTTCTTTTTCTACCAGGCCCCTCTCAAATTAATCCTTCAGGTTAGTTAACTCGTTTGAAATCGACTCGCTTCCTCAGAGGCCATGACCTAAACATTTGTGAAATAGGCGGCACAGGACCATTCACATGTATTGGAAAAGATCATCACTGCGTACGGAAACATCGGGGCAGCCCTGCCTCGCATGGCTCGTTACGGCGAAACCTTTCCAGATAACTACGAATTACGGCAACTACTGGGCCACCTTTTTGAAGACATTGTTGAATTTCATAGCAGGGCGTATCGCCTTATGCGCAAGCCAGGTATGTAATCTGATTCATCATATGGGACTCTGTTTGACGTGTCAATCTCAACCATAGGCTGGAGTTTCTTCTTTTCGGCCGCATGGGGTCGGTTCGAACATCACTTTGATTCTCTCCTCCAGGGCATAGCCAGGAACAGTGAGCTTATTGACAAAGAGGCTGTCTCTATTGACATTATCGAAGCCAGAGAATGGAGAGAAAAGTCACGAGAACGAGCCCAAGCTCGTGAGAAAAAATGGGAGACTGAGCAGCGGGAAGCCGTACTGAAATGGCTGCAAGACGACAATTCAAAGCAGGAAGACACGCTCGAATGGCTTCGCAGTCGCTGTCATGAAGGCACATCCCAATGGGTTTTAAAGTCACAAAAGGTCCGCTCCTGGCTTCAGCGTGGCAAAGGTGACCCAGTCCTCTGGCTTCACGGTAAGCCTGGCTCAGGTAACGTTATCGATTGCCGATACACTCGTCACAAGTTAACTTTCAAAGGGAAATCCATCTTGTGTTCACAATTGATCTACTTTCTGCGGGCCGATAGAAGTCGAGCGTGTCTTTTCTTCTTCTGCAACTTCCAGACACCAGGTTTCGGGGTTACCTCGCATATTCTCCGCGAAATATGCGCCCAAATACTTGGTATCGCTCCAGACTTGTCGTCGTACATCTACGACGAATGCATAATCAGTGGCCGCAAACCAACCATTTCCGTCTTGAAACCGCTTGTTGCAAGACTGTTCACCTCTTTTGAAGATATTCGGTTAATCATCGATGGTGTTGATGAAATTCACTCAGGAGAACACACCGAACTGCTGAAAACCCTAAAGAAGCTCGTTGAAACTGAAGCTCATTGCAAACTACTCGTTTCCAGTCAGGACATACCTAGTATCAAAATGAACCTCCGAGGCAAGCCTGTCTTCCGTATCGGATCTGAAAAGGCCGCTATCAGGAAAGATATGGACTTGCTACTTGGTACCCGATTGGAAGAGATTAATAATCGATTTAGAGGCAAGATCTCGAAAACGATCCTTGATGAACTGCGTCATGAAATTCTGGACGGTGCAAATGGTATGACACCACAGTCTCCAACAATCGCCAACTAACAAAACACTGATAGGCATGTTCCTCTGGGTTTTTCTGGTTCTTAAGTTATTAGAAGGATCCTCCAGCATTCATGATTTGAGGAAGAATATCCGGGAGCTTCCACCAGATCTTGAGAAAGTGTACTGGCCCCAAAGTAGCCAAGACATTGGGTGTACCTATACTAACACCAATATAGATACACCAAGATCCTAACCAACATTGTCAGTCGCTGTTCATCCACGGAAGTTTCAAACATTCAAAGAGTGTTCGGTTGGATGTTGTTTCAAAAATGCAAACTTCCGCTGCGAAAATATGAGCTGCGACTTGGGATGGCATTGCACGCAGAACAAACCCGACTCAACGAGGAAACCAAGCCGTTCCCAAACGCGCTAGAAATATGCAAGCCATTTATCGAAGATGGTCCTGGAGGGTCGGTTGTCTTCATCCATTCAACAGTTCCACAGTAGGTTCTTCATTGCCGAGACCAATCAATGCCGTCTAACGTTATTGTCACCAGGTTTCTCTCCTCCCAATCCAGCGGATCTTTCGTTAAGTCGTTTGCGGCATATCGAGACATAGCCTTGGCTTGCTTGTGTCAAATGAACCAGGGATTCGGCTTTCTCTCCGCTCAACCTGATAACCCAGATCACTTTTACTGTGTGGGACAAGGATTCTATGCTTTGTTACCATACGCAAATGAACACTGGGCAGATCATACAGCTGATTACTTTGAACAGCTTCAGAATGAAGAGCTGGGGACAACAGAGTCACTTGAAGTTGTGAACCAGCTTGTCGATTTCTGCGATACGTACTACCAAGCATCAGAGCTTTCCATGGAATACGATATACAGATCAAGGATAACCTCCCACAATGGCTACAAAACCTACCTCCAGTGTGTGGGCTAGTTTATCATACTGCTTTGAGTTACAGGAAGTCCCAAGACAATGAAGGTACAGTTCATGGCTTTCTTATCATCTTTTATAAGTCTAAAACGGTCAATCTGGCTGACATGAAATAAATGATACTTGTAGTATTCAATGGAGAACGTGGACCATCTCACCGTATCCTGGGGGAATACCGCAAGATCGTCCAACAGCTTCTTGCCCAAGACTCATACACCGGGCTTTCCCAGGATGACCTGATATCATTCAAGCAAGAATTCGCGCCCTCCGCATTCACCTGCCAGATCCCAGGTTGTGAAAGGACAGTGTTTGGTTTTGCATCCAACTCGGATTTGAAAGACCACGAGGCTCGTCACCAAGGCAAGCTGATATGTATCGCGTTGGGATGTTCATTCAACGATGTTGGTTTCGCTTCATCGAAGCAACTACGAGAACATAAACGCAAAATGCATCCAGCTTCGGATCCGGCGCCGATTCCGAACAAACTGAGTTATATCGAGACACAAGCTGGAAACAATCCGGTTCAGAAACCGGGCCGACCTGAGCAACATGGACAGCTCAATATGCCAAACAACCAGCGGCAACCGCTGGATTCTTCGCCAGCCACTGCACAAAAGAACCTCAAGCGCCCCAGCACCGATGAGCCAGGCGACTTTCCTCAGACAGCTACACAACAGCCTCAGATGCCTACAGCCGTTCCCGGGCAGATACGCCCCTTCCTAGACTTTACGCCTGAGCAGATTGCGATGATGACCCCCGAGCAAAAGGCTAAAGACGAGGCCATGAAGACCCGCCAGGAGGCCATACTAGTAGATGTTACGCCGACTGAAAACACTTTGAATGAGCTTAGACAAATTTACCGGGAAGAGCAGAGGTTAATGATGACGGAACATATGCCAGATATTCCTATGAATCCAGAAGAGCGTAAAATAACTGCTGAGAAGCTCGCCAAGCTTGTGATGGATATAGAAAAGATTGGTAAAGTCCTAGGTTGGTGGTACGCAGCTACTCATGATGATAGTCTTACAAGGAGCTATTTCCGAGCAGTAAGTTTACTCCTATATCACTTTGATAAATCCCATTTACTAATGATATAAAAGAGACTCTGCATCATGAGACAGTTCACCGACGGGGACGAGTTGAGCAACCTCAAACTAGTCTTCAGCATGGGGCCTGCACAACTTTATGAAATTCGCCGATTGTTCGAGAGAATAGCAAGGGACTGCAGTATGCTCGGTATTGGTAAGAGGAGCGCTGCTGCATCACTGCAGCCAGGTGGCCCGTCTGTCCCGCCGTAGCCTCCGCACAAGGCAGCGAGCCTACTCTACAAGCCTTGAAAAGTAGATGCAGGCACTCAACAAGATGCGCAATCTCTCTAACGGTAAGAATGGCGCACTACTGGCGGCACCAACCACCAGTCAACCAAGCAACGACGATTATCTTAAGGACACGGTGTTAGGCCGGGGTCGCGCCGAGTTAAGAAGCCAACGACACTCTGGTTAGTGGTAGATTGTGACTGGTATTTAACCCGGCCTTGGTAACCTTCTGCGCTATTTGTAGCTTTAATACCTATACAGTTTACTACTTCTCTAAGTAGGCGGTTAGTAGGCGTGCCGTCTAAAGGGTACTTGTGGTGATTTAAGTCCTAAGCATCATTAAGCATGGGTGACACGAGCACCAGAGTTGTGTAGAAAATGAGTAGAAGGGTGAGTGTTAAAACTAGCAGGGTGTTTTTTTTTCACACCTGTAACAATCGTCCTGTACTGCAGGAAGCTCAAGTCTTCCTGTCTTGTGATTCGTCAATCAGAATTTGATATCACTAGATTCAGCTTTTTGTAAGGGGTGGCCTTATATCCTACCGTCAGTTAATCCCTCGGCCGTATGATGAAATATCCTGCTGTCATAGAATAACTTGACCACTGACTAAGGGAACATATTACCATGCGACACAGCCTTCCAGCGTAAGCCTTGCGTCTAAATTAAGCCGTAAGGTAGAGCAACCTAGGTAACATTACAGCTAGAAGAAAGAAGCCACTTTCAACCTATAAATTACCCCCCTATAAGTAAATATATGCTTTACAATATGATTCAAGAGTTCACCGAAGTGTATAAGGTGTCTATAGTCCTGTACCACGCCGCTTTACTTGGAAAAGCTCTATGGATTATACCGGTACGGCCAGCCGCAGTGTAGGATGTGAGTGGTAATAAGAGAACACCTGCCAGCCCACCTGTGGGCCATCCACCAACTGGGATCACCGTGTTTATTCCAGAGCTGAATCCTCACCATTATATGGTCGACTGGAAACTCAGAATGAGTTTGATGGGAGTGTGCTGCAACTGGTAATCTAATCAACATCCTAGAGTATTTGATTATTCGTTGTCAACATGTGTAACAGAAGATAACGCTGCGTTTACTGCATATATATTGTCCTGGGGCTGGCATGTAACGTAACCGACATTTTTGGAGAGGGGACACCTTGACCGCAAGAGGGCGGTCGAGTACATCTAGGAGTCTGCTGGTAGTCTGGAAGTCTTCCGGCATATTATCGTGTCTCACTATCAGTGAAAGACTGGGTATGGCATGCCAAAATGCCAGTGGCGTTTATCTTGGCTCAGAAGCGGGAGCATGGCGGTCATACCGCGAATGGTGTCGGCAACTGATCGTCTGACGTGAAAAAAGGCCCGTCTGCGGTCTCGACAACAGGACTATCGACTGCTCCAATCAATTCCAATGTGGTTCCTGCGAGCTTGGCCCCGCTACATTCCTAAAATAGAAGATTCTGTAGGCATGACTGTCGATCTGCTAGCTTATATAGGGGCAAGCATATTGTTCACTTTCACGACTAGACATCAGTTAGGAAGGTCGCCTGTTGTTGGATGGATGGGGCTCTATGGAATTGACGGGTCCGGATTGGACCATAAATAAGGGATTAGAAGGGGTCGTGTCGACCGGCAAAGAGCGAGGTGGTCGGTTCATAAAACGAGCGAATCGGAACGTAACAGAGCGCCATGGTATCGCACAAACTCTGAACGCGTGCGGCAACCGGACCAAGGGCGGCTATGGAAGCGATCCGCAGCCGACTGTTCCCCGAAGATACAGTCTCATGGGCCATTCGACGACACGGCGGCACCGACATTGTGCTAATCCGATCCGTAAACAGTGGCCATTCGGGGCCAACGGCGCGAAGTCCCATATCGCTCTTGGCAGAGGGGGGGGGCCTGAGCACCGAGTCGAGTGGCGGATTACGACCGGTAGGTGTGCCAATTTTAATCTAAATGTGCCACGGACGAGGAGCCGTCACACGTTAATACAATGGGACCTTCGCGGGCGACCACGTGTGCGTGGGGTGGTAGTGCCACGCTTTCTTTTTTTCTTTCCCTCTCGGAGGCTCGACTCCGGGCCCGGGATGGGGTTTCGAGGTCCGGGGACAATGGAGATTCGTGGAATGTGACCACCCAGCGTTTTTCCGCCGGCCGCCGAGACCTCGTTTCGACCTCGTGAATCGCCGGTGTTCTCAAATCCGCTGAGGCGACGGACAGGATGGACACTTTTTTGGCGTTTTCAGAGAAAGAGTATATAAGGATTGAGGTCGGGCTGGTTAGTCTTCGGCTGGCAATCAGAGCCCAAGCAACATCTCTCCGGCCCATCGACAGCTCCCGTTCTCCAACGCAACGATGAAGTTTTCGGCTGTTCTCGTTGCCCTGGCTGCTGCCTCGGCCGAAGCACACTGTAAGTACTCCCTCTCTTACGAAAAAAAAGAAAGAAAAGAAAAGCCCCCCCCCCAGAAAAACCCCCGCATGAAACACGTTCTCGCACGAGAACCGAGAGACTGACACTCACCCCCCCCCGTCCAGACACCTTCGGCCGGCTCGTGTACGGCGGCACGACGTACCCCGAGTGGCAGCACGTGCGCAAGACGCTCAACTACTACAGCAACGGGCCGGCGGACGGTGTGTCGTCGACGCAGATCCGGTGCTACGAGGCGGACGCCAAGGACAGGGGCACGGTACAGACGCTGCCGGTGACGGCGGGGTCGACCATCGGGTTCGCGGCCAACTCCAACGTCGGGCACCCGGGCCCGGCGAGCGTCTGGATGGCCAAGGTGCCGGCGGGCCAGACGGCGGCGACGTGGGACGGCAGCGGCTCATCGTGGTTCAAAATCTGGCATGAGCAGCCCAAGGTCACGAGCAACGGGCTGGAGTGGTCCTCGCTGAGTGAGTTTTTTTGCGTTTACTTTTTACCCTTTCTCTACATCCTTCCATCTTCCAGGGGAGAGCCCCTGAGCAACTGTGGGAATGAGTCTTGAGAAACAGGAAGGAGAAAGGAAGAAAGGGAGAAAAGGAAGGGAAATTAAAAAAAAAAAAAACAGAGGAGGAGAAGGTGGCACAATGCATGGAAGATGGTAAGAATCTGCGGCGAAAGGTCGGACCAGACATGGGGAATTACTCCAGACGATGCAGAAAAAACCGGCTGAGAAACGCATTGCGGGTTCAGAAAGATGGGGATTTGGCCACTATTCGTGTGGGCATCTGTGGAGAGATGGTGAACCTCGACGGGTATTCCTCCACAAGGCTGATTCAGGGATGGCCATGTTCAGTTTTTTTTCTCTCTTTTTTTCGTGTCCCCCAATCATGTTCAGGACCCTTGACCGCGGGTGTCGTGCAAACGGAAGGCTAATGGTGCCACAGACGCTGCGGTCATCTCGGCCAAGATCCCGTCGTGCCTGGCGTCGGGCGAGTACCTCGTGCGGGTGGAGCACCTGGCGTTGCACGCGGCGGGAGATGTGGGCGGGGCGCAGTTCTACCTGTCGTGCGCGCAGGTGTCGGTGTCGGGCGGGGGGAGCACGACGCCGTCGGGGCTCGTGTCGTTCCCGGGGGCGTACAAGGCGACGGATCCCGGGATCCTGTTTAAGCTGTACTGGCCCATCCCGACCAGCTACACGAACCCGGGCCCGGCCCCGTTCACGTGCTAATGAGAGATGAGATGGAGAATGAAACCGGGGGCGCGGACCCACTCCGGCGTCGCAGGTGGGGACCGGGGTGTGTTGGGTTGTTCGGACGTTGCGGCAGGGGTGTGGGTGTGTTTCTGGAGGGTTTTTTTCTTTCGTTTTGTTGAGCTTGATTTTCCTGATTCCATGTGTCAGTATCGGTATCAGTGTATCAGTGTGCGTGGCGGTCTGCAATACAGGTACTCCAAACAAATCGTCCGACATGCGATGCCCGCCGATGCACTGGACTGGACATACAGTATACTAAGGTACCTTACTACTCCGTACGTACTACGTATTCGCAACTTGTACTGTACTGTACTGTATGTACGCGCTGCACGAGGAAGCGAGCCAAACTCAGAGGAACGCGGGGTTTGGTACGCTAGCAAATGGGACCTCAAAAGCTAGCTCACTTCAGGTGCCTGCACTGCCAGCGTAGGTAGGTATGTACAATACGATGTCATGTACCTAGTAAAGTCAAAGGGGAAAGTAAGCAAAGAAAGCTCTCCCCAGGACATCTGCATTCGAACTGCAGCAGTGTAGCTAGCTAGTGCGCCCCGCTGTGCCAATTGGCGGAGCTATTACACCACACGGTAGGTAATACTCAGTATGTACTTGTCTGGATGTTGAGACGGGAAGCGAATCTGGGGAAGACGGGCGGGCGGGCGGACCATTGTCTCCTGCGCATCGCGATCCAGCTTGGGGCTGGTGCGTGGTTGGGTGGTAATTACGGTAATAAACTATCCGTACCTAGGCAGACTTGGTAGCTCCTGATAATACCTGTCTGTGTTTATCACGATGCGCAAACTCGACATGGGTGACATGGAAGGAGGTTTTCGTAGGTAGGTCGGTGTCTTTGGTCCGCGCGTCGCTGCTTGGCGGAAACCTGAGGAAAGAACGGAAGGACCGGACCACGTATCAAAGTGATCGTACGGTGGGTGGTGCCAGTGCCTGCCCTCCAGAGTCTCGATTTTGGGTCTTGGGCACGGTAGGAGCCACCTGTCGCCACGCTGCAAGGATACAGCATCGAGTCGAGGATTGTGGGGCCCCGTACGTCATGCACGCGTGAGATGTGGCGTCGGGAACAGCTGAGAAGTCCTCAGAAGATCGTCGCACCTTCTTTTTCTCTCCTTTGTCCTGCCCAACACCCAAGCTCCCATGTACCTGCCCATCCCATCCTGTTACCGTACGTACAGCAAGCATCCTGTTGGGCCCGGACCCGATGGTGGCCTTTACCTTAGGTAAGGAAGGTACCATACGTCGATACCTTCCCTACCCTTACCTTCCTAAGATAGATTTAAGTAGGTAGGCACGGCACGGCACGTATGAGTAGATATTGCTGAGCTTTTGCTCCGAGTGCAATCATATTGAAGTAATCTTCCCCTTCCTCCCCCCTTACTCTGCCTGAGGTAGTCAAAACCTGATCGCGATCTACCCCGATCATCACCTGCTGCCCCCCCTCGGTCCTCACGGTTAAATACAGTGCCATCCGCGCCCCAGCAAGCTCAACACCATTAAAAGCCGCCGACGCCATTCGCAACAACGTAGCTTCCCCAACCACTCCTCCACCGCCCACGTCCCCCTCTCCCACAGCCCGTTGTGCCAACACATGCTCTCGTCACAGTCGATTGCAGCACACACCGAACCCCGTCCGCAACCGCACCGAAAGATATCATGAAGATGTCCACTGTTGTGATGGAGGAATACGAAGCGCCATGCTTCTCCCATGAGAGCATGCTGACGCCCCCCGACTCCCCCCAGAACAAGACCCCAGGGCCTCTCCCTGGCTTCGAGCCCCCCATCGCCGATACTGCCACCACTACTACACCAGCCCGCAAGACCAGGAGCCCGACTTCGAAGCGATGGAACGGCGACGGCAAGGGCATCCAGGTCGACATCGGCGCCCGTCTGCGCGAGTACCTCGATTGTCTCAACAATCGCAAGTTTGACGTCATCGGCAACCACATCGCCGACACCATCAGCCGCAACAACCGTACCCAGACCCGCCAGGAGCACATTGACCGCCTGCGCTCCCGTGTTGAGGGTCTCGCCGCCTTCCAGATCAAGATCGATACTCTACTGGTCGACAAGAAGGCCAAGGCCGTCGCCGTGCGCTACATTAATCGCGTCACCCTCGATGACGCCATGGTTTACGCCGACACCGACGGCAAGACGTACGAGTTCGACGAGCAGTGCTTCGTGTGGTTCGACGACCGCGGCAAGATCGCCCGCATGCTCACCCTGCAAGACAACGACGGCATTCGCCTCCAAACCCCCGAGGCCGCCGTCACCCCGCGCTTCTTCACTAGGACTGCCCCCAAGGAGCCCGTTGACCTGGCCGCCGCCTACCGCAAGTACGTCGCCAGCATCAACCACGGAACCATGGCCAAGGAGTTCCCGCGCTATTGCAAGCGTGAGGTCCGCCACAATAACCGCGTCCTGCCCGTTGAGGATTACTGGCGCGGTATGGAGGCCAGCAAGGAGGCCATCTCGGGCCTGCACTTCCACATCCAGGAGCTCCTCGTCGACGACGAGACCCAGCAGCTCGCCGCCAGACTGCAGATCACGGGCTTGCCCGTTGCCGAGTTCGCCGGCGCCAAGCCCAACGGCAAGAGCGTCAAGTTCCACCAGCATTGCATGTACCGTTACGACAACGGCAAGATCGCCCTTGTCTGGGCCACGATGGAGCTGGACTCCTACCGCAGGCAGCTTGAGGAAAAGCCCGACCGCAGAAAGTCGTCCATGCTGGGCATCAACTGAGGGCCTGCGAGTGACTCAGAAAAATAACTATTATAATGGAATTGTATTTATTAGCGTTGATTTCGAGCTGGGTATTGCTTTTTTTGAGCGGAGACGGGAGCCGGACAGGTTCAAACAAGACGCAGTGGCACCCCGGCGTACTGGACCTCTCTGGGTCAGGATCGTCTTTAGTTGATAATTTAATGCTCAGCTGTTTGACATGGGCTGCACCTCCACATCATCTTCAAAATACTTGCAACTAATTGTTCATCGTCTAGAACGTATGTCCTCTCTGCTTTGTAGGGCCTACACGAGAGCCTCGGGCCCTTGATCACAAAATCTGTAGGTCGCCATGGATCGAGCACTTCAGAACAAATCCATCGATCAGGCCTGAATAGGTCAGCACCGCCGAGCTTAATGCTCTTGCCTTGGAGCAGGAAATAGCTTCATGTGGCTGGTACCAGTAGTGGCCGCCACAGTTGTGGCTTATCGCACGCCACAGACCACTCCGTATGGGCGGCGTTTCTACCCGATATCATTCCATACGCTGTTCACAATCAGACAACTGCTTTTTATTGCCCTCTTTAGCAACTTGAGCAGATCCCTTAGTAGATGCTGGCACCGGGGCCGAGCTGTCATCGCAAAAAGGCCAAGACCGCCCACGTTCAATGCCGATAAAACCAAAGCCTTGGGCAGGCAGTGGAGGTGGGGGGGTAAGGGGTGATGGCCTAGCTGATGGCGCGAAACGTTTCATCCCGGACGGCGCAGTGGTAAGGCAGACTTGTATCTTGAATTATTATTTCTTATCTTTGTCTTTCTTTTCAAACCGCCCCGGCTTTTGCTGTCGATGCCATCTGCCAACGTTGGTGCGGGACACTCCTCCCGCCTGTCATCTGGGGTGTTACCCGCTCTGCTCCCGCATTCTGCAACCTCACCCCGTGCGACAAGGGAGTAGTGGATGGGGGGATGTTCTGGCGGCCTCCCGTCTCGATTCCTGTCAGGGAGCGGCGCAGCTACGCTACCTACGGACAAAATTCCGCAATATCTGATATATCCGCGACACACACGTCGGATGGGAAAGCGCCTGGGTAGCCTGGACGTCCCCTCCCCCCCCCCCCCTCACGGGAAGCATAGGGCGGTTAACGCGCGACTCGCGATGCCGCTGGAAGTCACACGGACGACCGAGCAGTCAGCCTTTCGACTTCACGCGTCGCTCATCGACCACAGCCATGTACATAATCGGAACTATCGAAGAGCGTACGCATCGGTGCCTGATTCTTTATCGCTACACGAGACGAACGCAGAGTCGAGCCCCCTGTCTTGCGTCGATCTTCTGCGCCTATGGCGCCCTAGTATGGCCAGCTTCTACGCCATCTGCAACTGGCAACTCTATCCCGCCCTGCCGCAAATCAACTGTCAGATCTCGTTGAAAATAGACTCATGTTGGACGGCATAGTCCGTTTAGTCTTCTTGTCTGTCAGACTCTCTAATTAGCAAATTCCTACGTATTTTGCAACCCTTGCTGCTTTCCTTCGCATCGGCTAAGAAACGCTCAACTTCTCGGACGCTGCGGTCGCCATTCTCGACCTCAGTTCCAGATATGACTCTGCCTTCCAGGCCGCAAGCCTGCCGGGCTTTCGTCCAGTCGAAAACGCCTTGGTGCAGGGTTAAAGGCGGCGTGCCTGTCAGTCTCAAACGGGCCGCGGCGGCTGTGCCCCCTGTGCCCAACAAATCACGATGAAGTTGGTCGCGGCTTCAGGGATCGCACCGGCCAACATGACCCGGGGGGGGAGGGGAAGGGGGCCAGTCCCGCGAAAAGCCCGGTTTTGAGCTCAAGGCTCTCTCGCCCTTTTGGCAAAGAGACCCAATCTGGAGCGAGGGCCGAGCTCTTTCTACCAACATCTTCAATGACGCGGTTGCAGGAAAACCTATATCTTCGATAACATGGCCTTTCCTCGGCCATCCGAACACCAAAGAGACAATCGAGAACCATACTCGACGCCTTTCCCGCCTTACTTCTATTCGTCGTCACACTCTTCGTTACCATGGTGCTGCCCAGAAGCCCTAGCAGCGTGCCCACGATGGGCGCCCTTCGGGATAAGCTCGGGTACAAAACTATACAAACGGTAAAAGGTAGGGAATTGAAGAAGCGCACCGAAGAGTTCCGAGATTCATTCACTAGCAGAAGAGGCCTCAACGGACGCTCCTTGACTGATTGGAGATCTCCCGCGCACCAGGACGCCTTGAGAGAGATGGCCGGGGCCTTTCTGGAGCACGGCGACAACGGCCGCTTCTTCTGGCCGGACGACGGGCCTTCCGCCGGGCCGGACGCGTTATCTTTTTCAAACAACAGGGAAGAGTAAGTCGGGCGGTCCCCCGTGGCGCGGGAAAGTTTACTGACGCGAGCTTTTTGGGGGGAAAGTATCAAAGAGCTTTTGTATCAGCTGTTCTGGAGGGAAAACCAGAGCAGCAGCCAACGCAGCCCCAAGAGCTCGCGGATCAAGACGGAGGGCAACGAATTCCGAATGATACCGGACGGGAGCACCCTCGAAAGGCCCTTCGTAATATCCGACGACGACGACGAGCGGCCTCCGTCGCCCGATCTTTCGGCCAGGTAGGTGACGGAATCACTGCGGAAACCCCCCCGGACCCGCTTGCTCACACGTGTAACCCCAGGCCCGCAGCTGTCCCCCACTTCCGTGACTACCCGGAAGCTCCGGGCAGGGGCTCCGTGGACCGCGCCGAGGATGGAGCCTACTTTCGGCCCGCGACTGAAACGATGGCCGACGAAGATCCTTATCAAGAGGACGAAAGCCCAGGCTTGAGTGAATACATTAATAGTATAGTGAGTGGTACCTGTGTCAACGCTATTCCTTGCGTCTAATCGATTTGTGCTTCACAGGGGCGCGACATTTGGGCCCCAATGTCCAGCGGTAACCCACCAGCTGCACCCACCGCAGACATGCACCCTTTTATGGAGCACCCAAAAACCAATGAGCCAACCTCCACACCCGCGACATCGTCGAGAAGAGGACAAAAAAGACCGGCTCCCGCGGTCGCCAGCAGGTCATCATCCCGCAAAAAGACAGCGCGCAGAGAGGATTTCCATGCGACCCAGGAGCAGGTCGATGAAGCACTTCGGTCTCCCGAGCGCCCATCCGTTGCAGAGCATGCTGCCGCCGGCACAGCTTCCGCTGCCGAAGCGGAGCCGACAGGCAATCCGTTGACCAGCGTCCGTGGGCGAATGGACAATGTCAGGCCTACGACAGAATCCTCCGCCGACGCAGCTCCTACGGACGCCGCTGCTGGCACGGCAAACTTGCGAAATGACAGCGAATTGAGAGAACGGGAGACCACACGGAGCGTGGTAAGAAACACACAATCGTCTCAGGCTAAAGGGAAGGCGAGGGCCAGCCCCTTGCACCCGCTTCGACCTCTCTCCCCTGCGATACCGTCGAGCTCCTCAGCGATTCGACACGCGGACCAGGTACCCGACACTGGCAGGTCCGAAGGACAAATGACAGCCCCCGAGCCCTCTCCTCGCGGGGAGGGCCGACTCGACTTCAGGTACCGCGTAATCTCTCACTATCCCCGACACCGGAGCGTCCCCTGGCAATCGGGGAAGATCGGGTCCAAGACGCTCGCGGACTTGGAGGACGAACTCCCGCTGGACCTCGACGCCTCCCGCGCCAGTGTCCTGCGCTTCCTCGTGACGACCCCCGGGACGTCCGCGGAGCACCTGGTCTCCCGGGGCCGGGAGGATGAGTTCGACGCCCTGAAGCAGCACTTTTCGTACTGGATTCGGAATCAGATCGCAAAGGAGGCGGACGGAAAGAGCCTCATGGTCCAGTTCGAGATCGAAGCGCTGACTGACGACGATCCCCTTATTCCAAAGCCGATTGAGGCGGTCGATCATGATGGGGCCAGCGACGTCGATTGGTGAGGGACTATGGCCTGAGTGCGAAACTAGCTGGGCTGGTTTGAATCCATTCATTGAAATAAATGATATCTAATACTGTAGAAGCCAACAAACTGGTAGTATGGTAGCCCGCCTGTTGTTCCATAAAGCCTGTCCCCAATACTCGGCAGCAAATCTGGTATTTCGAAGGACTGAAGAGCCAATGAAGTCCGTCAAAATGCAGCTGTTGATGGGAGCCATGAAAAGCACCTCATTAGCAGGCTCATGGACTTGCTGTGGCTAGTTAGCATCGTGAACGTTTTGCCATCATATGATATCGTTACGTGAGGTAGATGTATGTACCCGAATTCACATCCAGACAATAGCCGTGCTAACATGGATTATACTGCTGCCTTTATAGGTTAAGATACTGCCTGGTCAGCCGCAAACATTTCTTCCAAACGTTTCGGAAATGTCAATGTGTCTTCGGAATAAGTATATCTGTTGGTTGGCACCTAGGGTAAAGCAGTCGCAGACGGGATATCCCGCTGTCCCAATCGTGACATCGGCACTGGGATGCTGAAAGAGATGTACTATTCGGTCGTGGATAGCTTCCTGGTTGCTCGAGTTGCTAGCGGTAAAGGCATCTATAGGAGGACTGGTCCCACGCTGATAAGAGCGTCTTCCGATGGGCAGCGGCTAGGAAGGGCGGGCCACCACAAATGTCCGCCCTTCGGCTATGCTGGGCATGTTGGCCATAGATCTCGGCGCCGAGAGCACCCGACGATACCTAGCCGGCACCAAGGCCGAGGTCGCCTGCATCGACGGCCCCGAGAGCGTCACCGTTTCTGGCTGAAGCTCGGCGCTCGTCGCCATTGACGCCTTCAAGGGCTATTGGAAGTTTTCTCGGTTCTTGTAGGTCAAGGCGCCGTATCATTCCCGACACACGCTCGACACGGGCTGACTATATAAGAAACCCCTCACCAACCAGGTCGAATGGGACGACGCATGCCTACCCAGTGTGACCATGGTCTCCTCCACGACGAGATATGAAGATATGAGACGTCCTTCGAGCTCGGGCCAGATTACTTGGTCAGTCTTGATGGAACCAGTGACGTCGATTAGTGTCGGCCAAAGAAATGGTCTTTAACTCTTCGTAGTCTACATGGCTGAGATGAGATTTTTGTTGTAGATTTCTTGAAGTTTTAATGCTCCTTGCGATTCGAAAGACATCTTCTAACGCTGTCACGAGATATATATATGTATGTACCGAAAAATTCAGGCGCCTTTCAGGAAATCCCATCTGTGAGCGCCCACACGGCCTAAGGGGCACAGGCTAGACGCCGACTTCCTCGTCCTTCCTGGAGGACAGTTCCTTCCTCATCCGCGTGTAGAAAACCCATAATCCAACCGTAAGGGCTGTCGATGCTCCAGCCACGGCCAAGTAGAGCCAGAAGTGCACCGTTATCAGGTGCTCCCCGTCTTTGGCTTGCCAGTCAAATACATTCATTGAGAAGATTGTCTAGTCCGATGTCAGCATCGGTCCCTGGGCGAGCCACCATCCAGACAAGAACCTACCGCGATGCTCGTGACAGGCAGAAATATCATGGTCACAAACGCTATAGACCGCATTTGAGAGCTGTCCTCCCTGGTAGCTACGGATATCGCCGTGTTAGTCTGCGTGTCATGTCTCGCGATGCGGCTGATAACCTGTACGCAACGTCTGTCAGCCGTTTAGTCGTCTCCATGGTCGCGGAAACCCCCTCACCACTTGCGTCGTGGCCATCATGTCCTCCATGGACGACTTGCAGCTATCTATCTTCATGTCAAACTCGTCGGCGATCTGATTGAGGCGGTGTTGCAGACGCCCGGCGGTGTGAGCCTGCTGTTTTCCCAAGTCCATTCCGCAGCCGCCAGTCTCGGTCTCTTTGTCGGAACATCTGCTGGGGCCTTTCAAGAACGAAACCATGCCCGGGTCCCTGCGGACCTCTCTCAAGTGGTCGCCGATGCGGGCGAGCTGCCTCCTGGCGGCCGTCAGTTCCGTAAGCAAGTAGCTCGACTTGAAGCGCAGATCGAGCGTGTCCTCCATCGTCTCGCCTTCGGGGTCGGCCGCGAGATTTTCGCTGCTGGTGGTGCTCCACTGGTCGTTCTTCTCGGCGTATGTCCGCTCGATAGGGCGGACTTCCTTTATGATCCACCGGTCCCGATCAAGCTCGCAGGCCGCCCCAACCAACGCAAGAGGATGGCAAAAGTCTTCCGGCGATTGTTTCATTCTATACAGAAGTAAGCTTTCTTGTGCTTCGCTCAGACCGAAGAAGATCGCCGTTGTCGAACGGCGAAGTGGCTCATGCGTCACGGAGACGGCCACATCGTCGCCGTAGTAGACGCTCGTTCGATAGTTGTATACTGCAGATTCGATCCATCATTAGCCTTGGTAAGAAGGATGAAGGCATGGGCCTCCGGTCCCAAACTAACCGAGTTTCTGTGGTTCGCAGCAATGGTCAACCTCAACACAATGAAGAAACTCGGCATCTTTTCGGTTTACCATTCGGGCGAGAGATCGATGCGTTTGAAAGGAATCAGTCACTTTCTGAAACGTTGACTTTGACACCGGAAGATATTGTATTTCCGGAGGACACTCGGAGAATGTCTTAGATGTACGTCGAAACAAACTTGAATTATCTATAGCATTAGCGCAGGCGATACCAGAGGTTTATGGGAGACTATGCCAATCATTGGAAATAGTTCAAATGGATACTTACATGAGGTTCAGGGTGGTCGTTTCATCATCACTGGAGTCCAAATCCTATGTAGTTTAGGCTTCATACGTGGTAAATACGGAACCAGACTGGGGGGGATACGCACAACACCCTTGAGCCATGCGTTCCATTCTATTTCTGAAGTTAATACTTCCTCCGTGAATAATTCCTGAAAAATAATGTTAGTCTCAAGCTCTTTGTGATGGAATATCATGTTGGCACTTGAGATTCTGACACATCGTCAAGTCGAAGGGTGACAACGGTCGTCGGTCGATCCTCATACTTGAACAGTGTCAAGTCATGAGATTGAAATCTTGATGATTTTGAAGGCCACTCCATTCCTTGAGAATCTGATATGCCCTGGCAATGTTAGGATTTTGATCGAATGTAGACTAATCGCCCAACGTGCGAGGGTCGGTGGAACGGGTTTGTATGTCAAGCTTTTAAGTGATGATGAATGATCCCGCCCCAAGACTGGAGATTTCAGGTGAATAGGTTGGTTTGAACAGATACTAGCACTTCTGATTTACGAAGGAACTCTTCCTCAGTAAAGGCCGGTGATCTTTCTCTTCAGCCATGAGCGGGGTAGTGTATCACAGCCACAGCCTTGTAATCTTCCCAAACAGCCTATAAGATGCCTTCTCGGTAAGATGTATTGATGGGCGGTAGACACATTAAAAGAACCTTTCCCTCAATAGTGGGTGGGTATTTGTGGAGCGACAGCTTCCGGCAAGCCTGCATGTCTCGCGATGGCTGCGCAAATCCCTGTGAGCTATTATGTACTTATTGTATGCATCATGCAGCCAGTCAACATGGATGCCCAAGTACTATGCCATGCATGCGGTGCCGCCCATGTAAGCAGCCCTGATCGTCATCTTCGGTGTTGGGCATAATTACTATGTGTCTCACCGCGTTTGTCCATGTTTTGTCCCTGTGCAACCTTCAAAAAGAGCCACATTGGCAACATGCCAAGGCATATTTGACAGCAGGCTGAGTATTTCATGCATAAGTGCGGGGTATTCGGTGAGGTTGACGGGTATGGGGATCGGAGCCTGCAGCTCTCCGGCTATGTTCTGCACAAACGCAGCAGTTGTGTGTCTAACATGGAGGTTGCGTATGAATAATGGCGCATCTCGGCACGCTGCCTGGAACGCCTTACCGGACGCCTTACCGGCATCCCTTCAAACGAGATGGTCTTTTTAGAATATTTGTAAGCGGTCAAAGAGACGTACGTGGAGTTGACTTATTATAACACATTGGCTGGCTGATGACTTGGACCGTACATTGAGGCTTTGTTTCTACAATTCTCAGTCTTCAGCCCTGTAGGCGCTTTCTCTAGTGTTTGTCGTGTTTTATTCCTAGTACGACGCTACCAAAGGCACTAGACTACGACTTTCTCTTAAAGATCACGAACATTGCACATTTAAACCCAAACCAAATCGACTCTCGTGTCACCTGAGAATGCCTCGACAGCCTGGAGTATTTCGCTCCTTCATGCCATTTTGCTATAGCGATCCGGAGCCCGTCAAGGCAGAACTCGATCGACGGCTAGGCGCACACACGTACAAACTTAGGGTAAGTAGCTCGTATAATGGGTGACTAGATTCAGATGCTTATACCCTAGAAGCCTCACCATGGACAGTTTGTGGTAGATGCTACTCGAAAGCTTAGTTCGGTACGGCCACGCATGTCAATGACCTAACAATTTACTTGCTGACGTATGAGGCAAGGATGAAATCAATGACATTTATCAAAAAGTGAAGGTTCATTATCATCCGGCGTAATGGTGGAATGGTTGAGGTTGGGGTGCAGAAATGTCAGGGGAATCCAATATCATATTAGCTATGTGATTATAGTATGCAATTGATCTTGTCGCCGCCGCCGCCACCTGATACACACAATTAAGATTTGACACAAAATTAATATGACATTGAATCAAACGAGTAGATTGAAAATTACATATATAACTAGAATTATAATTTCCACATTTACGTCACTGGAAACTGCTTTCTGTCTTCTCTTGCGATTACAGTCGAGCAACAGAAAAAGGACTTGAGGCTGCGGCGTCATGTCTAGTCGCGTGCCCGATTTTCTTCAACCAAAGTGGACGCATCCTGGAATAGCTTTGAGCGTTTAGTCTCTGGACTCCAGACTTCAAACCCTGGTGACTGAGTACGTCTCCTTTTGAAAGAACCCTCTTCCCCGTCTTCAATTTTACTAGACCGTTCTGTCACATCGCCGAGTTTGAAGAAGGACTGTGGCTCGCTGGATATTATTGCCTTTGTAGTGAGAATACCGGGTGTTTCAATTGGATCTTCTTTCGGAGCAGTCTGAGTCAAGACGGGGTCATCATGGCCTATGGTACTGTTTGGCAGCTCAGACAAGGCTACAAAATCATGAGCTGCATCGCGTCGTTCCGGGGAAGGATTCCTGGACCCAACTAGGGTTGTTGGGGTGTTATATTCTGATTCGAAGCATCCGTAATCCGAAACCGTTTGGTCAGTTCGGGTCGTTTCCGTCGTGTCGGACTTGTTCGGTGGTTTAATCCAACCGGAAACAGCGTATTCTCGATTGCCGTTGCAAGACTCAGCCATGTTGTGCAGCCTCTTCACCACGTCGGCGCATTTCTCTCTCTTCTTGGGATTTATTCGGAGGAGATGATGAAGAATGTAGGTAAGTAAGTGGTGGAAGTATAATGAACAGTTTTCGTGGTTGTGGAGTTTCTGTATCCACTAGGATCTTTCGTTAGCACATAACTTGAAAACAATTATCTTGCTTGCGTTGACTCTTACATCTTTGACAGCCGGCTTGAGAACAGCTCCTTTGACGCCATTCACACTGATGACGTTATAAAAAGTGTCCATAGGAATGTCGTCCTCTTGCGCGTCAGTCTTTGCCCGGTCGGCGGAGAAGTCATCCACCCCCTGCCAACCTTCGAGATACCACGTAACAAACTCCAGTAAGAGGCAACCCAAAGTCCATATATCGTAAGCTTGTGACACTTCCTCAGATACATCGACTTCGGGTGCTTTGTAAGTCAAGGTGTAACGAATGCTTTTGGCATTGACATATCTGGTGCTGTGGTGGTGGTATCTGGTGAGGCCAAAGTCGGCAATTTTGAGAACCCCGCTGCCGATGATGTTTTTCTCTTTTTCTTGGTTGCTGAACCAGAGCACGTTCTCTGGTTTTAAATCACCATGTCTTCCAGAGTCCCTTGCATCTTGAGTCAACGCAGGGTCTTTTGGGGGGTTTTGAATCAAGTTTAGACCAGACGCAATGCCAGTTGCTTGCTTTGCAATCCAAACCACAAGCTTGTGGTCTGGCTGGGGTACTTTATGAAGTTGCCAAAACTCTCTCAGGTTTCCATTCGCCCAGGGGAAAATGAAGTGCCAATGCTCTTGATACCGATATGTAGCAAGAAGCTTCGTGAGGTGTGGGTGACCTTGCCGGTTGAACTTCTTCATTGCTTGATGCTCCTGCTCGAAGGCCAACTTATCGTGAGAGTCAAGCTTCTTGATTGCGAAAAATGGTTCAGTCCCCTGAATTTACCCGTCAGCAAGTTGCTTCCGAACTTGAACAAGCAGTGAGTACTTGCATGCTTAGAGTTGTGGTGGGCTTCATGGATATGCGTCTTCGACACAGTGCTAAAGCCCCCGTATACCGCATCGCATTTCTCTTCCTTGAGGAAAGGAAGCACGACTTTTGGCTCAAGAGGATAGAATGGAGGTTTGCTCGCCCTCATGTCAAAAAAAGGGGCCATAAAGAGCCACTGGTTCTCGACAAAGGAGCTCATTGTTCCTTTGGTCCAACTGGTGCTTCCTTCAAATTTGACGGTAACCTTCTGATTAGTTGACTTGTCCGTAGTAGTGTATGTCAAATGCCAATGCAGTCCCTTTTGCAAGGTAAATGGCAAATGAACGTCATGAATCTCCTCGTTTATGAGACTTGGCAATGCCTCAACGTGCTCGATGAGAACCAAAATGGCAAACATCTTATGTCTCGTCGTCTTTTGCGTGTCTCCATATTTCGTAGTATCGCATACATCATTGGCGTATCTGTGGACTGTCTCTTCGTCAAGGCCCCCGAGCTTCTGCAATTCCTTTCGAACTCTCGGCTTGACCATAAGCTTGCGAAGCTCATTCAATGGAAGATACTTTTTCCCATTCTCCGGAGGAGGCTCTATGAGCTGCGCGTCAATGGACACCCAAAGATCGTCATTGAGCTCACTCTCTGGCTCAGATATATCGAGGGAGGGATATCCATTGACGGGCGCCTGATCACCGAAACCAGGTGCACCTCCGATGTAAGATATGTCTTCCTCCGAGGACATGGGAAGTTTAGGCTCGCCCTTGGCGGTCTCTGCTTCCAACTGTGCGGTGTCACCATGATCATTGATTTCAGTTTGCCCATCCGACGGAGTCCCTTGTGGAACATCATGGAGTACTGTAGACGACAGGCCACCATTTTCGCTCCAAGCAGTAGGGCCCACCAACGTTGAAAGGGCTCTGGCGTGATTATAGTCGGCGTCTCCGAGTTCGGTCACAGTGCCGTCCGGCCGTGTCAGTTGGATACGGTTCATTGCGCTTTGATTTTCAGCCAAGCTCTCATTTTTTGTCTGTTGGCTTGCAGCGCTCATGATCTGAACTAGAGGTTAGCCAAGCTAAAACAAGAACGATTCCGTTCAAAAGGAACGCAACGAAATGGAAATGGCTGCGAAAATTATTCGGGTAATTATAGCGTCATACCTCACTGGTTTTCCTCTCGATATGCTTTGGGGCCTGGATGGTATGAGCAGAGGGTACGATGATTATAAACGTAGTTATGGTCTCACCAAATCATCAAGAGACATCACAAGTTGATGTGGACACTGGATGACACACCTGTCGGTTTGGAATAGGCAAACTGGCCGGTGTAGTGAGATTTTGAATAGAGACAAACTTATTTATGAGTTCCTAACCAACCTAGTGTCATCTAACTTGCCAGCAAAAGGCGATGAGACGCCATCTATAGTACGCTTAGGAACAGGAAGATTCCATATTGTGGTATTCAAAGGGGTTCTGTTTATCCAGCCTGGTAAGCCTGAATTCAGCTAGTTGCCTACGCCATTGATCAATTCCAGACCGAAAAGGTGCGCACTCTGGCAACTGCCTGCAGACGAGGCATGTAGGCTGAATTCTCACATGCATGTACATAGGGGCTATGCTACATAATGGGGGGCTAGGACACCGAAGATAAGTAGAGGATTGTGATTGGGTTTGTTCGGGGCTCAAATGGAATGTGGCATGCTTTGTAGCGCGTTGTTGCATGCATGAGTGCACACCAACAATCCTGCCAACATCCAATGAGGATCTGGTATAGGATCTCATCAGCTGATTCCCCCACGCCAGCCTGATCACTCATGTCAGCAATGGGGGCAAGACTTTGGCCCCCCTGCGGTAGTGATAACCATGGGCTTGCGCCCCAGTGAATTCGAAAGTGTGCATGTTACCGACTGCAGTCATTGTCAAGTTACCAGAAAACGACTACTTGGAGAAAACACCATGGAGTGAGTGCGGTTTGGGGAAAATTCCCTCCCTGATCTTCGTAGCTGACTTGCCATTCTACCTTAAGCTCAGGTTATCAGGGAAGCAGAATCATCACAAGGTCAGCACCTTCTCAAAGCATAGCAAGCCAGCGCATCGATCCAGCAAAACTCTCGTTACTTCTCACCAAGAGATTTGGACAAAAGGCATACCGCGTTGAAGTGAGATCACAGTCTATTAGGCAGGAAAGAGACGCAAAGGAGCTGATTCCGGTTCCTAAACAGATGAGGCATAACAGGTTTTCAATCTTTGCCAGAGGAAGCCTTTCTCAGGTAAATCCCTCGGCACCCGGCTTTGACCAGCATATACTGAGATTGCATAGGAAGAGATAGATCAATGCTCATACGGACCAGTCAGTTAAAACTCGATGTCCAAGGGATAGCACCGACCAAACTTATTATAATTGAGGCAATTGCTTTTATTGCGGATATGATATAAATTTCAAACTTCGAAACTTTCGTAAACCAATTTCTTTCTCCTACGAGTTTCCCTCGGTGACTTCACATGTATTGCACTAAATTTACACGAAGTCGATTGATCGAGCCCGCCTTAGAAATTGCAATTCCATGTCCTTGGAATTCTATTGTGTAAGTGGAAACGGCTGCCTTGTACTCCGCCACCGCCACTTGTAACACAAGGGGGGAATGAAGCTGAGGGCTGCCGCCCCCGAGGCATGCAGCAGGTAAGACCACATATACTCAGTCCCGAGTTCCACGCGCCCTGTGTGAGGCTTGTACATGCAGGCCAACCCCCCTTGCCGACCTTGCCAATCAAACTTCCATTTTGAGTCTTAAAGGAGCTCAGGTGGCTAAATTTGGATTTTGCCCAGTCTGACCAAGCGCGAAGAAAATGGCAGGGCGACGAACCATAGACCTTTTTCCACTTTTTCGTGGTTTACAACGCCACTGCCTGACTCCTGCCCGTGAACCAACGTACAAGTGAGGCGTTCTCATAATGACTCCTTGGGGAGAGCATTACTAACATTTCAGGCTCATAGTCTACATCTATATTTAATGTAGCCAGTGCCTATACCATGCCATCAATCTACAACACACAACGATTCCCAACACACCTACAGTGTTCAGCAGCAAACAAAACACAGAATTCAGGCCGTTCTACAGCAACCAGGACTAACGAAAGACCGTAAACCTCGATTTGAACTAATCACCCGACGACTGTAAATCAGAGATGTCAAGCTGGAATAATGGAACCTCAACCTGTATGGGCCAGGCGCTTCAGGAGCAGAAGATAAACTGTAAATATGTGTCAAGCCCAAGCAGACTGTTGGCGGCTCTTAAGAAGCAGTATGGCGATAGCAATTACAGGGTGGAAATGAGACACAATTGCTACTCCATCATGTACCCGATGACAGAGCAGCAGATAGATGTGGTAAGACTCCTGAGATTTGTCAACTCCGAGACTCGACGTCTGATTTGATCCACAGAGTTGCCTTCGGAGATGATCACGAACGTCTTAGAAGGTCCTCGTTTTGGAGTGCCGGCGGGACATCGGCGCCCATGTCATATCTCCTCCGCTTCTTCTTTTCAAGATTGATCGTTTCGGGAACAACTTATTCAGCACAATTTCAAAGAGGGAGCATAGCCAATGGATTTGCGTGTTTATGGAATACAGGGTGCCACAAGAAGTACAATGTCGCAGGCGGGCATGATCATATATGTGTTCAGACGACTCCGTGTCAACTTTGAAAGATACTCTGATATAGTTTCAGTGTATGGGTTAATGAGGCTATGGGTTTATGAATCTAGGATACGTCAGTAGATTGTCATTATTGTTCTACTCAATTTTTCTCCTCTTTTGGTGCCTAGAAACCATCAATATGCGTTTTAGGGGAACGTGAGGATCATGATATCAAGACGAATGATGTACGCGCTGCCTTGGGATCCAAAGCTCGCTCAGAGCGGGCGTGAAGAAAATCCAGCACGACTCGGGTGGCTGAACTGTGAAAATACCCTCTTCGTCGGAACTCAATCCCTATAATTCATAATCCTTATGCTTGTTAAGATTGCTATTTTAGTTTGTATAGTCGATTGCTTTACCCCTGCTTTAGTTCTTCCCGATACTATTCATCAGGTAGTCGACTGTATTGTAGTGTTATGTCTACCGGTATAAAACGGCATGTGAACCCTGATAGTAGACGGCACTATGAAAATGCCTCAAGTCTGTAGTCCAGCGCAGATATAGCTACGAGGTGAGGAGATGAGAATTTAAGGCATAGTTCATTCCAATACAACAGTCTATCCCTCGCTATGTAAGTTGAGTCCTCAATAAGCATTGGACGCGGGGGATTGCTCTTATCTATGTTGCAATTTTCTTAATTTGTGTAGCAGTAACTAGCCTACTGAAGGTCTGAGCTAAGGGTGACATCCAGAAACTCAACAACTATACTGCCGATCGCTACGCTTCATCCGTGGCCTTTGGCTTCTGAGCGTACACCACGTGGCTTTTTCCATCTACTATTAGCTACTGGACAAGGCGTGGGAAGAATGGATATGAAGTACTCACAAATCATATTTGGCGTGAAACGCGCCGGACTTCAGCTCGTTACGCACCATGGCAAGCATCACGAGCACCTCGTCCCTCGTCCACCCAAGCACCCCGCAGAATATTCTCAAGGTGAATGCCTCCAGCCCGTTCAAGATCTGGATCAAGTTACACATACCGATATCCTTGTAATACGGGTCCTTGGGCCAGGGTCCTATAGGCATTATGTATCGCTTGTGGGCGATGTTGACAAACCCGGCATCCCCTACCCAGTCCTTCAGCTTGGGCCCCGGACGGGCGTCGCGGCCCATTTTGTCGCAGGCTTCGAGAAACAGCCTGTCCCATTTCATGGTTTCATGCTCCTCTGTCAGTGAGCCGTCATCCGAGGTATAGAGGAGGTCGTAGTCTTGAAACTCGACCCAGCCACCAGGGTTCGTGTTCCTGGGGTTCCCATTCAGTAAAAGTACGTTTGGATTCGGGACCTTCCGAACTTACTCGTAGATGCTGTCCATCAGCTTCGGCCAGTCGGCAATGGCACCTACCATGTACCGACAGAAGATGAAGTCGAACTTGCGAGGGTTCACCCATGGGCTCTCGACATCGTCGATCTCGAACTTGACGTTAGGTGGAACCCTAAGAAATATTAGCGTTCCCTGACCAGGACGGTCATGTGGCCGGTGGATACCAGTTCGGTTGGTTGGCACTCAAGTCGTTGCCGATGATCTAGACGACTTAGTCTCCTTTCGAAGAGACACAAAACGCAATCTTCACTCCTGGGTCAAACATACCTCCGAGCTAGGAAGAAGCTCTCCCACTTCGATGGCCCCTGGAGTCATCAGCAGCTGACTGTGTGTGGAAGTGGAGGTGGGTGACGCACAAATACCGGTCCCAGTACCAATATCAAGGATCCTGTGAGTCTTTCCTTCGTCAATCGGCGACAGAAAAGGTTTGGTCCCAATTGCTTTCAGTATCATTGCGTGATGGAAGTCAAGACGGTCCTGTTCAATCTGTCGAGTCGAGAATGATGAGTTAGCAAACTACCCGCTGTGGGGGCGCCATAAAAGTGAATCACCTCATCATTTGGGCCGTAGTAAGCTGATGGTTTGTTAGCCTCGTGTCCTGATTGTGACAGCTACTCTGTTACACTCACAGCCTGCTCTAAAAGCGTGATACCGACGACCATTCTCAGTGGGGTAGTCAAGGACACTTGATGACAAGGATGCGGTGTACGTAGAACTGAATGATCAGCTTCGTCTCGAAAAGTATATGGCCAAGATTCTCGACTTACATTCGTTCGTCAATGGTAGATGCAGTCTCGTCCAGCTGATGATTGAGTCAAGAATAACTCGTGAGCCGGGTCGTGCCAATGAGTACATACCTCGTCGGCGTCCCCGACCTCGATCACGGCCGGCTCTAGTTCGGGTTCGGGGGAGCCTTCCCCCGCTGGCGAGACCGTTGCCAATCTTGCCGGGACGGCGGCTGCAGACGGGCTGCCCGCCGGGTCTGCCATCTTCAGATTGGCACACCGGGTACGCGAGGTAACTGTTTTAAGAATCTAATGCCCAAATGAAGATGGCAGACGTTCGATTTCCACGCGGTGAATATCACACGGTCAGTGCCAGAAAGAGAAACGTTATAGAAAATTCCTTTTCAAGGCAGGGAGGGAATTAGTACTCGCAGCAGCTTTTTTTTTAATACCCCGCACTCCTGACCCCTTGATCCTTGATCATCAGCCAGCCAATGTTGGTGAAAACGGTCGCGTGTCATGGAGGGCGCAGAAATAATCGGTTCATTTTCCAGGTTTGTCTTCGGGTCCGGGCACGAGTCCGGGGTTGAAGATTGTTGAAGACTTGCCATGCTCCAACAGCGGGGCGTCCATCAATTCTTCTCGAGTCGAAAAGCCAATAAGAGGAGTTCGCCTTCTTGGCCCTCATCCCCATTGGATGGTTCACGGTACCAGATACGCAAGGTAGACGCACAACTCAGGCCAGCCGGCGCTGCTCCCGCAGCAGATTCCACTCTTTTACATTATCCCGCCAACGGGACGGAACGCGCGGATGGGCAGATGAACGCTCTTTGCGCTTGGACACGAGGCACTGGAGGATTGCGCCGTTTCTTTTTACCCAAATCCACGGTATCGAGTGTATGCACTCTGAGAATGTGTTTCCACCGGTGTCTAGCTTTTTCTTTTCACTGCTGTTTCTGTGCATTGATGAGAGAGTGAAATTCATTGTACGGAAGTGAAATATACAGGTACATGTGTGGGTAAGTTTAGCTCGGGGGAGCGGCACGGGGGCGGTCTGTGGATATGCCAGCCCCGCCGGCTGATCTATTATTACCTGGGTAGGTAGTTCAACGCGCGCCCACCTTCTTACCGTGTTGGACCGCATGCGGCACATGTCCAACGACCCATGCTATGATCACGTTATGTGTTCGTTTGTTGTACCGTGTTTTGGTCAAGCTCAGGGGGTGCTCCAGATGCCTTTGATGAACGTGGTATGTCAGTACCTACCTAGGTTAGTGTAAGGGATATTGGGGGCGCAGATAGGCTGATCATATGACTTTCAAGGCCTCAAGTACAGTTTCCCAGCGAGAAGGACGTCTATGCCCGAGTCTTTCAACCACGAGCAGTGAAATTGGCATGTCACGGGAGGGAACCCAATTTATTTGAATTTTTTTCTTTTTGTCTAAAAGCACTATGCTAGACGACCGTGGTATCGTGTCCCAAAACCTATAAAAAAAAAGGTCTCCAGTATGAAATCCACGTTGAAAAAGCCAAAACGCCGAGTAGTCGCAACGCTCATAAAATCAATTTCCTTTCCAAGTGTGTGTGTGTGTGCGTGTGCGTGTGTTCGTTCAACCCACCACGTGAGGGACACCCCTCTTCCACTTGAGCTCCTTGCCGTGCTTGCTCTTGTGGTGCCTCGACACGTTGTCCCGGCGGCCCTCGTGCTCGCAGCCCGGGTGGGGGCACCGGCGGACCTCGGAGCGGACGTTTGTCCGCTCGGCGACGTCGCGGTGGCGGGCCTGCAGGTGGCGCTCGAGGTCCCGGACCTGCGCGAACTTGTGCTCGGGGCGGCCCTCGGCGCGGCAGATGTCGCAGACGAGGACCTTGCGGTGGACGCGCTGGTGCTGCTTCAGCTGGGCCTCCTTGCGGAAGGACTTGGGGCAGCCGTCGGCGGCGCAGCGGAACGGGTGAGAGGCGGCGCTGGCGCTGGTGCTGGTGCTGGCGGCGTCCGAACCGGGTGAGGCGGTGCCGGCGGCGGTGGTAGGAGTAGTGGTGGTGTCGGCGGGCGAGATGCCGGTGCTGTCCGGGAAGACGAAGGAGGCGGAGGGATCGAGTAAGGGGAAGAAGTCGAGAGCGGGTTCGAAGGGGGAAGTGTTTGTGCTTCCGAAGGAGGGGGAGATCTGGTCGGCACCGGACAGGTAGCCGTAGGCGGACAGGTCAGGCAGGGGGTCGTTAAAGTCAAAGGCGGCGGTCTGGAGGCTCTGCTCGATGTCGTATTGAACGGCGGGGTCATTGAAGATGTCCTGAGGGGATGCGGTTGTCTGATGATCGGTAGTTTGGTATGTGGTAGCCTGGTAGCCGGTGGTTTGGTAATCGGTGTCCACGGCGGGATAGTCGGAGCTCGCCATCTCGAAGGCGCCGGTGAAGAGCGTGTCCTGCTGCATAAGCACGGCCCAGTCGTCGGTCTCGTCCGGCATCTCACAGAGCTCGGAGAGGGGCGATTGCTGGGCCATGATGTCGTCCATATCGTCGTGTGCAGCGGATACCGGCCAGGCCCCATAGGGCCAGTCCATGGTAATGACCGCCATAAGAAAAGAGGGGGGGTTGAACTGGGGGAAAGGGGTAGTGTCGCCGCTTGCGGGTCTGCCAACGTCGAAAGTCGCGGCAGGCATGCAACTCGTCTCCGTCTCAGAAGCTAAAGGTTGCTGGTAAAGGGTGTCTTGGTGGTAGAGCGTCGTTGACTCGGCGATGTGCTGAGCCAGGTGGTTTGCGAAAGGCGTCGGTTGTGTGGAATCTTGTGGACAGGCGCTATCAGGTTTAGATGGCCGATCGAGAAGTTTTACGACATACTCAGGTCCTTGGCCAACCTGGAGGCCGTCGTTAGAATCATATCACAAGCGAAGCATGCTGCGATCGGTAAGCTTACCGGTGCGAATAAGCAACAACAAGGTCACGACATTAGAGAGCAACCGACAGAGCCATCATGATGCCTTCAGGTCCTTTCGAGCGCCGAGGCGTTAGAAAGGTCAGGCAGGCATCGTGTGCACCCAAAGTCGGCATTCCGAATACGGAAAGCGATTCTGGGGGCGTGTCAAGGTGAGGGGCAGCGAGGTCTGGAACAGGACACTCCATGGTCGCCAGGTCTAAACGGTGGACAGAACTGGCGAGGTGGCCGTGAAGGGGGCCCATGGTCGGCATGTCGCCGGCTTGGTAACACTCGTGGACTGACTTCAAGTCATTGGATAGGACAGATGCAAGGTATTGCGACTAGGTAGGTGATGTTAGCCTCTCGGTTCGAGAGAGAAAAGGTCCGTCTATTCATCGTTAACTAACCTGTCCGAGTGCCGTGTAGCTTGGCTGTCGGCGAATCGGAGACGTCGTTCCCCAGTTCCACGCGAAGGAATCATGGTTCCAGTCGAGGCGGTGCGCGGGATCTCCATCAAAGTGGTGGCAGTTCCAGCGGTCTGGGACCGGTGGATGTTTCATGGAAGCCATAATGGCGGTTGACGATACAACGGCTACAACCAGCGCATTGGGTGAGTGGTATTGAAGTGCGGGGAAAGCTGGAGAGAGCTTGTATCAACGAGTAGGGTTAGCTGTGTGAGATCAGATCAGGGTTAGGCAAAGATGAGAAGGTAGAGAGAAGGATTGAAGGTAGTCGGAGCGGGTGAGGAAGAGAGAGATTCGAGATGGCGATGCGCGAGGGATGCCTGGGGATTTGAACGATCCAGTGACTCAAGCCCGTCGCTTCTGAGTGGTTGCCTGTGCCGTTTTCCTGGGGGCGCAGCGATTTGGCCTCAGTGGCCCGTGCGCTATCGCAATCGGGGATCCTCACAGACGGTGACTTCATGAGCGGGTTAAATGTTAGGTTAAATATAATGATCGGCTCTCGTCCGCCGATAAGAGACCCAAGAAGCTCAAAACTGACGTAATACGCACTTCTTAGCTTTTCAATTCAATATCACTGTTAAAAGCGGTTTATTCTCTCATCTAAAGCCATTATCGCGTTAAATGGAAACACTTGGTAGTATCTCAAAGGCCAGCGCCAAAGTACCGATGCGCGCCGGACGGGGCTGAACCGTAGGCGGAATCTGACAAAGTGGGGCCCCTCGCTCGTTAGTTCAAGTTCTGCCCCACATGGCTCGACCAAAAAGATCAAAAAGATACAAGCTACTTGAGGCCGCCGCGGCATTCCCCATCTTTCTTTTTTTCCCACGCCGACCTTGGCTTCGCGATGCCAATGATGCGACTCTTCAAGGGACCTATATGCAAATACTCGTCAATTATTGGTCGCCTTACGTGGAGTTCATCCGGCGAGACGTCAGGGCTTGAGGCTTAATTGTTCGACCGAGATGATGTTGCTCTGGAACCCGCGGGCTTGTCAGTGCTAGCAATCCCTCTCATCTAATGCATTTCTTTCCGTTGCCGACTGCCATCATAGTACATCGATACGACATTACCATGCCTCGTATATAACAGCATGCGACGAGCCAAGTTTAGATGCTGTTTTCCAATTGGAGGCCTTTGAGTTCGGGGCTGTTTACGAGCGTTGACAATCACAAACGATGGTCAATACCCACCAAGCTTGCTGCTCATTTCCTGTCCGGCAAAGCGAAAGATCATTCCATAATCCCACCAAGTCGACTGGCACCAACGTTTGTCACGGAAACAGGATCAAGCCTTGCTACTCAACACGCTACCGATAACGCAGTGAAGATTCGGGGCATCCTCGCCTGACCACGAAGGCATTATATATGTATGTATGCCTACCCGTAAATAGGCAAGCTATCTTTTTCTATGTGACTATCAAAACAATACACCAAACACCAACTATGGGTGCGACCCGGCCGGCATTCGGCAAAAGGCAATGCGCCGAGGGGGAATCGAACCCCCGGCTCCCCGACGCTGCCGGATGGCAACGGAGAATTTTACCACTAAACCATCGGCGCATGATAGCTGAGTCAGCTGATATCAAAGTCTCATGGATTGGGACTGATGATAGCTTGCGTCTGACTGAGAGAATTGCGCTCATTGTTGACCTCGCCGCGCAATGATTCCTGATTATTGCACTTCGTGAGGTCACAAGCAACAATGTTCCCGACCACATCATCACTACCAGATCATGACAAATGGGGCCGTGCCGCACCTAATGCACGGTACTCTTGCCCCCCCTTCAGGCACGAGAGGTTCCCGAGCCAGCGGGTGCAGTCAAGATAGACTCGCCGGCTGAGTCGGCCAAGCTTCGCCGCCGCCACCTTTGGGCACGTCCCGTTTTCTGTCTTCGGCCGGTGGACAGGTGCCTCAGGAGCCACTCAAACTCCCGCCGCCCCCGCGCCGGATCTTGTGGAGGCGATCCGGACTCCCGGGCGGGTGTGGCAGGGAATCCCGGCCTCGTCCCTCGTCCCGATCCGGGGAGCGTGGCGGCGGGTCCCATCGCGGCCTCCTCGAGAAAGGACAATTCCTGTTTTATGACGCGAGGTGGGACGGGGGAGGGAGCATACCCTTCCTCTCCGTACCTACGATCTCGGTAACGATCCCGCTCTCATCAATAAACGAAACAACAACCTAAATCAACACGTCTATCGAATCTCACTCGAGAATCTGCGTCAAATTGCATGCCCTTTCCCGGTCGTCACTGTACCTATAGCCAGGAAGTCACACAAACGCCAAGCCTCATCCACGGTGTTCCAAAGCCGAGTAGATTTACCACGACCTCTTTGAAAGCCAACCCGGCTGGCGTGGACTCACTCCGTAGCCACGTGTAATCGCCCGGACAACAAACGGGCTTCATTCCGACTTCCCCCCCAACCACGTTTCCTTGTCCTGGAGCCAATCCCGCGCGCGCATGTCATTGCCCTTCCCCCCAATCCGGTGCTACGGGTTTTGCGGGAGTTTGAGCAAGATACTTGCGTCCAGAGACACCGCGCTAGCGCCAACTTACCACGCCACGCGCCCTCTGATTCGTCGCCCAGGCAAGGGGGGGGGACCATGCCAGCATGCATCTTGAGCCTCTATCAAACAAACTCTCGTCCTTCCTTCGTCGACGTCTAGCCTTTGCGTTTCCCACGCAGAAACGCTATTCAACTGGATCTTACTGTACTTTCCTCCTCCCTCCCCCCAGACAGCTGTCCCTGTCCCCTGCCAGGCCAAGACCTGGAGGGAGGAAAACTTGCTCAATTGGCGCCCTCCATTGGCTCACCTTCCCGTTGCGGGGAGGGGAAGGATGATCGACTCACGGTCGTTTCCCTTATGCCCTCTACCTTGTTGCAGCGAAGATGCGCCGCCGTCCAGCCCCGCCGAACGGCCGAACCAGCTCGGGCTAAAATGTGGTGACCCATGGGCTTGCCGCGGCATGAACTGCAAAAGCAGACGATTGCCATAGGTCCCATTTTGGCGGAATCCTCTTGGCTTGGCGGCATGCCTCGTAGCGTTTGTGAGGTGGTTTCCGACCCCTCTTGCGAGCCAGCGCGAGAGAGAAGCTGTTCCCCCCACCACCCCAGGGCTGCTTTAGTCTATCTTCTACTTCAGCTACAGGTCGCATTCTCGCCCATGTCTCTCTTCCCGACAGAGGGGATAAGCTATCTCGCTTGGGGTAGCAACGACATGCATTGCCCCGTCATGGGGGATCGGGCGCCCGTATATAAGTGCCTGGATCGCCAAACTCTCCTCCTTCGTGACGTCTTACCCATCTCTCTCTCTCTCTCTCTCTCTCTCTCTCTCTCTCTCTCTCTCTCTCTCTATCCCTTCGTCTTGGCATCCTTGTTCCCGTCTCAAGACATCCTCGATTCCACTATACAGATCTACCGAATAAGAGAAAGAAGCGCCAGACCACCGGGAAACCTCGAATCACCAATGGCCTCCAAGATCCTCCTCGCCGCCCTCGGCGCCGCGAACCTCGCGTCCGCCCACTTCGGCCTCGTCTACCCCTCGTGGCGCGCCGACACCCTCAGCGCGGCCAACGAGGAGATCTACTCGCAGTGGACGTACCCCTGTACGTCCCCCTTCCCTTCCCCTTGCCTTAGCCCCGTGCCGTTTGCTCCCCCGCTCTACGCTTTCTTCGACACGAGACGCGGAAGGGGGCGGCGGCGGCGGGTGGCGAGGAGATACGCGCGCCCCTTCACAAGAAAACGTCGCCTTGCTGACAAAGACCTTTCTCCCCCAGGCGCCGGCGTCCCCTACGGCCAGGGCAGCGTCACCGACTGGCCCCTCGACGGTGGCTCCGTCAAGCTCGACCTACACCACGCGTGGACCTACCTCTTCATCAACCTCGGCGTCGAGGCCAACGGCAACATCACGACGTTCAACGTCACCCTGACCCCGGAGCTGTGGAACGCCACCGGCTCCGGCACCCTCTGCATCGAGAAGCTCCCCCTCCCCGAGCCCGCGCAGAACGGCCAGCGCGGCAGCCTGCAGGTCGTAACCGTCGGGGACTCGGGCTCGGGCCTGTACAACGTATGTATTCTAAACCCCCTCCCTTCCCCCGCAATTCTCGTTCTCGAATCGCCAACGCTTTTGCGCACCGGCGTTGTTGTTACGTATTCCGGTCGAGGGCTGAGACGCTGACTGGGATGGTGTGCGCAGTGCGCCGACATCCGCTTCACCTCCAACGCCACCGCCCTGTCCTCCGAGCAGTGCAAGACCGAGGGCGTCACGCTCCACGCCGTCGGGGACCAGACCGCCAACGGGACCGGCGGCGGCGGCGGCAACAGCACCGGCAACTCTACCAGCGGCGGTGGCTCCAGCGGCGCGGCCGCCGGCGGCGCCAACCTCGTCGCCCTCGCCTCCGTTGTCGGTCTTAGCACGGCCTTCGTCTTTGGCATGAGCCTGTAAGGGGCGCGGGGCCATGCCCGTGCTGAAGGAAATGGAAAGGCGTGCGTGGTGGAGAATGGGGGACGGGCGTCTTGTGAACATCACAGACGATGACGGGGAGGCCACGAGTGAGAAAATGCGTTGCGTTTGTGCGGATGCCCTTCTAATGTACATGTACGCTTTGATACCAGTCCATCCTCGGGATGCCCGATTATTGATAATGAAAGAGGAAAGAAAAGATATCTCAATGCTACGCTAGAAATAATTTGTATATGTGTATGAGAGATGGGGATGAAAATGCAATGCAACCTGTGCCTCTCCTCCACCCCCCCCCCCCCCCCCGTGTAAATCGAGTTGAGAGGGCCAGCGAAAACACAAATGGGTGACTCGATGAAGCCCCAGACAATAAAAATAAGAAAACGATGCTCTTCTCAGCAACAAAGTGGTATCTCTTCGCGGTGAACGTCATTCAACATCTCGGGTCGTAGCCGTAACCCGGCGACGTCTATCCGAGCAAACAAAGTTATCAACGTATAATTCCAGCTGTGAAACAAGTCTGTGATGTAATTCAGAAAAAAGAAAAAAAAAAGGACCAAGAGAAGAGAATTCTTCATTGAATCATCTCTTGGCGAGGGCCTGCTGCTCCATCAGGTACAGCTCCCGCACGACGCGCGCCATGGTGATGCGCTGGCTCGGGACGGCAATCAGCATGTCCGACACGAGCCGCTCGAGCTTGTCGCGCGGATAGAGCCTGTCCCTCGCCACGGCGACCTCGCTCAGCCATATGTACATGAGGTCTACGGCCTGCATGTTCGTCTGGCCCGGCCGCTGCTGCTGCTGTTGCTGCTGCTGGTGGGGCGGCGGGCGGTTGACGTCGGCGATCATCCAGTACAGCGGGGGCTTGGCGCCCTTGCGCGAGCGGGAGTCCGGGAATGGGATCTTGCCGAGCACGTAGAGCATCGTCACGCCGAGGGCCCAGACGTCCGAGGGAGGCCCGCGGAGCTTCCTGCCGATGAACTCGGGCGGGATGTAGTAGGGCGTGCCGCCCGTCGTGACGGGCCCGCTGGTGTGCGTCGACAGGCCAAAGTCGCAGAGTACGGCGCCGCGGGCGGGCGAGTAGAGGATGTTGGCGGGCTTGATGTCGTTGTGGACGAGGTGCTTGTCGTGCAGGTAGTGGAGGGCGCCGCTGATGTCGCGCATGATGGCGAAAGCGTCGGCGCGGGTGCCTAGGAAGCTATGGTCGACGTGGCTGCGCCAGACGCCCTTGGCCGAGAGGTCCTTGGCGTCGACGTGCTCCATGTAGAGCGAGAGGTAGCGGGCGTCGCCGCCGTAGAGCTTGACGATGGACTCGTGGTGCAGGTCGTCCTGGCTCTGGTACTCGCGCAGCCACATGTCGGCCTGGCGGATGACGTTGCGCTCGTTGTCCTGGGGCTTGGGGCCGGCAACGTTGTTGGCGGCGCGCGTCTTGAGGACCTTGACGGTGACGATGCCGTCGGGCACGTTGGAGTGCTCGGCGGTGAAGACGGACGACAGCGCCGTCGACGCGATCTGGTCTCGCTTGCTGACGGTGTACTCGTCGATCTCGCAGCCGCCCGGGATCACCACGGCCTCGTCTCGCTGCATGTCGAGCAGGGCGTGGCCGTTGGCCGGCACGACCTCCTTGCTCTTGGCTTCGGTCGGGAGGGGAAACACGAGGGGCTCGGCCGCTGGTCTGAGGAACATGATGACGCCGTCCTCCTTGTCATTCCTCGCCACGCCGGCGTCCTGCGTGGTACGCGCCTTCTTCTCGGACCGCGACTCTCCATTGTCGGCGGTGAAGGACCGCTTACCGGAGGCGTTCAAGGCGTCTGCGTTTGAGCCGGAGGCGAGCTCCTCTTTGCTGGCGGTCTCGGCCTGCTTGAAGAAGGCGGGCCGCTTCTCCAGTATCCTAAAGTCGAGAACTTCGATGTTGTGGACATTGATCCTCCATGTGCCCGGCGACAGGGCTTTTGGGGTTCCCGGATTGACGTCCCAACTGGCGGCGGGGGCCGGGCCGTCAGAGATTCTGGTTAATGAGATGGGCACTTCTGACCGGTTCAGCAGGATCTGGTTGTCGCTGGCCGGATCGTAGTAGAGCTCGCACCACAGCGGCGGGCGCGGGGTATCGTCGTCGAGCCGCTCCGGCGGGATGCGCACGGAGAACTTGATGTCCCGTGACGTCTGGGAGACGGCGAGGACCTTGTGCTGGGGCTCCTGCTCAGACGCAACCTCGGCGCGGAGGGCGAGCCACTGGCAGTTGTAGTTTCCCGGGCTCACAGAGCGGCTCCGGGTGAGGGGTCGCACGAGTATGCGGATGCCCTGCTTGTGGTGATGCTCCTCGACGCGCAGCTTATCGAGCGGCACTGGGTCCGCTTGGACGAGCTCAAAGGGCTCCTCGACGCGGATGCTCCTCATACGGGCGTCGATTTCGGTTTGTGAGAACGGTTCCGTCTTTTCCTCCGACGGCTCCTCCGAGCCGCGGACCCGGCGGTCTCCCATCAAGCGAGGTAGAGTTGACGATGTTTTACCTAGCCAACGTGGCCCATGCGCTTCACTCGGACTCCAAGCTAGTTAACAGAGTCGATGCGACAGTCAGAAGTGGAGTAAGATGCAGCCAAGGTAGGCTTGCTGGTTCGGATACGTGGATTTGGCGGAATGTCGTATGTTTTCCGGAGCTGCCAGGCAAACAAGGCAGGCAGAGAGATAGGTCGATGGTGAGAGATGGCTGACAGGGTGAGCGTGGTCAGCCTGGTTATGAGGGGCAGGGTTCAGATGGATGGATGGTAGTGTACGTGGGCAGCCGGAGGCGCGAGAGCGTGAAAGGGGAAAAGAAACAAGAGAAACAATCTGCGAGGCACGGATGCAGGAACAGCACGGCATTAAGGAGCCTCCGGGGCACGACCAACAATGGGATAGATAGATAGTCGGAGAGAGAGGAAGAGAGCAACCCAAGATTCGACTCGACGTCAGATGAACAAATGGACAGATGAGCAGCCAAACATCCAGCTGGGACCAGGCGACGGATGATGGGAGGAACGGGGAGGAAACGGGGTTCGAGCTGACATGGATTGAGGGGGGGGAGGGACCTCGGGACCTTATGGGAGTGCCTGCTGATGGAGCCTCAGCCTCAAATGGTTCTGTCACTCTGCCGGCCGACGGTAAACAGCAGGGCAGAGAAACGGGTTTACTACTTTGTGTATAATAGGGCACTGAACTGAGCAGTCAGTGTGGGAGAGAATGAGACTGTCAAGTCGGGGAGGGGTTAGCACAGCAGCGTCTGTCTGTGCATCAACCCAAGAAGACCCAAGATGCGCTCTGAGCATGAAGACGAAGGTAGGCTTGAGCGGGCGAACGAGAGCGCATATCCGTCTGAGAATATTCTGACTGAGAATAGGTACGGATAAAGAGTCATCTAACCCTATGTATGGAAAGGCACGGCTGCCTGGAGGATTAACTAGGGGAAGAAGAGGGGAAGGAAAATCAACTGAAATTATGGCTGGCTGCAGGGTTTCTTCTAACCAACAAAAGGCGCTTGGTGCCGGGGAAGGGGGAAATCGTTCTCATTTGAGATGTGGCATTTCACCAGCCCCGGTCGACGAGAGATGCAAAAGTACCCTGGCAGCACCTGTTCGGTGCAGAGTGACATTGGCTGGATGACATCCGTCCGGCCAGGCCAGGCCAAACCGGGGAACGCTGGTGGCGGCCTCAGCCACAAACGCCCGCCTCTGCACAGTTAACGGCCTCCAGCCAGTTGATGGTCGTCTGCAGGTAGGTAGGTGTTCGTTGGTTGCAGTGACGTGACGTGCCGTGCCAGTCAGCTCCCTCACAGTTGAGCCGGCTTGACGCAATCTCACGATTGCGACATGGTCACTTGACCGCTGTGCCTTCACGCGTCGAGGCCGATGAGACGAAGAAATGGGGACGGGAAAGACAGCGGGCCGTCCGTGACTGCGACAGGTGCGGACGAGGTCTCTTAAGTAAAGAGAAAGACTCTGTCCGTGCCTGTTTGTCGGGAGATGGATGAATCCTCGAGTGTCAGTCAGCCTGACTGCCGGACTCGGATCGGAAGCCTGATGCCCAGGTGACGACGACGGACTATGACGAAGGATGGATGTTGTGTGAATCGTGATGAGCTGGAATGTGTCTATCGTGTGTGCCCTGGATGAGCGAGCGGACGAGAGCAGCCTGGTTATAGTAAGCAATCACCTAATCCATAAGTGGCTTGGGAAGGTGGTAACAGTAGAAAAGTCATGTGATGATTGGCTCAGGAAGCAACGCGCCGGATGACTGAGCACCCTATTCTTGATCCTTCCCTCTGGAATTTCCTCTCGCCGTCCTCTTCCTTCCCTTCTTTTCCTTCCTTCCCATCCTTTCCTCTGCCCTACTCTTTCCACTTTCCTGTAAGGGCAGGAGGGGCGGCGGGCTGCTCTTGCACGCACCCACAGCCAACCAAACAAACCTGAAAGCCCAACACTACGTAGTACACCACTACGACCGTTGCTGCCCGTCTGCGCCTGCCTGCCTGCGCCCGGATCAGACATTCTCGTCTCGTGGCGTGCGTGGGTGGACACGCTGTGACACTTGCAGCCTTAGTCAGCGATCCTATTGGCTCCCTTCGCCATTGCCAGGCCACCCTGCGTCTTCTCCTCGCCCCTCATTGGCTCGTTGGAGTGGCGGAGTCTGAGAAGCCCGGCCATGAGTTCCCATTTCGCCAACATCGACAGGGATCATTCGGCACCTGCAGGGATGCACTAGGCGCTAGCGCCCACTAGCGGCCCCCACCCACTGCCCTCCCCCCCAGCTCTTTTCCGTCATTTCGACAACTCTGTCCGGCTGCACGTGACTTTCGGCGATATTTTGAGTCGGCCTGATGTTCATCCGACTGTGCCTTTCACCACATTGCGACCCAGCACCCCCCCGACCAACTCGTTCCCGCACTCCCAGTGTCTCCACGCCCTGAAACCGTCCCTCATCATCACACATCGAGACCGTCGAACCTACGCGTATTCGTCCTTCACCCATTACTCTATCGCCACAATGGACTTCCTCAGTTACTGAAATGCCTCTCATGTCGTTAACGCAATTCTCATCTTCTGCGAATCTACAAACCGAAGCCCAGGGCCTCGTCCCACACCATCTCCCCTTTCTCGATCCCCCTAACCTATCCTCTCTCTCGACCACGCCTCTTTGACTCCATATCTATCCTCCTCACTCGCCGCGACCCTTCTGCTCGGATCCACTACAATAACATGGACGAGCCGGGCTGCTCTTGGCCTTTTTGGAAGTTTGGAATGAAGAGGGACGACCTCTCTACCAAGCTGCAAGATAAATACAACACCCTTCCCTCCAACATCCAAGACCCCGAGGCCTTCCACCACGATGTCTACGAGATCTCTCGCATTGCCGACACCGCCGACGAGTTCCACCGTATGATGGCTGATCGCAAGGAGCAACGTCTCAAGGAACTCAACGCCTCGCTCGATCTCGCTGCAGTCGAGATCATTGCCAACCCCAAGCTGGTCGGCACGGCCCAGTGGTCCTATGCTCTGCAGCTCTTCCGGACACGCTCGCTCGACTCCCTCGTGCGACTGTTCTCAAGCTACCTGCCCGACGACTACTCTTGCATGCCAGGCTACTATACGGCCTCGTCCAACGGCACTTCCTTCAGCGATCGCTCCAGCTCTCGTACGACGAGCACCAACCTGAGCAGCCTCGTCGATGTCGACGGCCCCTGCTTCTTTCACGATGACGACGAAAAGCCCGTTATGACGCATGAGCCTTTACACATCTCGACTTCCATTTCCTCCTCCGCCCCCCTCACTACCGACCTACCTCCCTCACCCCGCTCCATGACGATGCTGTCCGAAACCGCTGCGTCGTCACCCATCGACCACGAACACAGTTACGTTCTCCACAACCTCACGCCTGCGCGGACCTTATCATTCTCCGGATCAGAATCAGGTCGCTTTACGGGGAGACCACTTCATTGCGTTGACGACGACGACGAGGAAGATACCTCGCAGTCCGAAGACCCTGATTCCCTGACGACATCTGTATCCGACCTAGATGAGCATCGTCTGACGCGTGAATCCACTGTGGAGGAAGAGCAACCTAACGAATACACCGAGAGCGCCGTTGAAGATGACGTCTGCGAAGAAGAGTTTTCCACGACCCAGCTTCCTTTCGATCTATGCGACGACATCATGGAGTCTTCGGAAACCCCAACTCCTATGCAGGAAATAACAGCCAAAACAACAACATCGGCAGCCGCGGCGTCTTCTTACCTCGATAGCAAATCTCCTTTTCGTTCGATACCCCAATCCTTTCGCGCACTCTCACCAAAGATACCCCATCTCCGCCGTCGTGACGCGAGCCCCGCCAAGAGCAACATTAGTAGCAGTACCGTGAGTAGGAGGAGTCCTGAAGAATCAGCGTGTCGTGTACAGAAGCCCCAACCCGACGCCGCACGCGTGCGGGCAATTGTGGCCAGGGAGCGCAGGAGAGGACTGGACTAGCATGCGCGGCGGCCGAGGACGGCGCACGCTGTATATATGTCCATCAAGTGTACATACAACTGTATCATGAGTTCTAATCCGTTGTCCCAGTTTTTTTCATGATCATGACCGCAGGCTAAGCCCCAGTTATAAAGCGATCATTCCGCCCTTTTTGTGCTCAGAGACGTCTCCACAAACGCGATTTGTATCGTGACGGGATATGACTCGCAAGTGAGCATGGCCACATAATCCAAGAGCTGCCGTTTGTCCAGGCATAAGTATGTTTTAAAGACGACACGCGGGTATCGCGTGTGCGCACCAATCGCACCGATTCCATACCGTTTTGCCAGATCCGTTTGTGCGATCCCGCGGCGGAACGTGATCTCGGTGTCGTGACGGTCTCGGTCCCTCGGTGAGCCCGCCCCGGCTGACCGTGTCAGGTGGTTCCCCTTGTACCTCGCCCCCATCGCCGTGGTGTCGAGTGACCCTCACCCACCAGGCCATTCATTCCCCTTTGCCATGTTCTATTTTCCCCCCCTTTTCCCTGCTTTCACCCCGAGGGCATGCGATGACGTACGAGGGAGGAAACGAGGGAAAGTTTTCTCGTTGCTTCCATTTCGGATCTTACGAAGCAGGGTCTTGTGGCCTGTCTTTACGGTGGGTGTGACGCTGAGTGGCCGTCTTTTTTTGGGTTTTTTGATTATACATGATGTTCGTGTCTGAGGCTACTCGCACGGCATGGCAGCCTCATTTTCCTCTGCTGGCTCTGTGACCGCCACCCCTCACAATGGGGATTGTTCGCCGCGCTCACATCACGCCGTTTGGTTATCCCTTGATGGTGAACTTCTTCTACCATCCGGACAGAGTCTGGAAACCATCTGACGATTAGCGGCAGAACGCACCAAGTGGTTGTTGACATGTTCCTGGTCAAAGCATGAAGCCGGACCACGGCATTGTCATGGTGGCATCGACTGGATCTGATCGGGCTAGGCGATTCAGATCTCCGGTATCCTCTCAAGGTTTAGATCTCCGGTACAGGCTATGCCGTTGTATAATCGGACGGCCAAACAATGTCTCCCGAGGTTACACTGTCATTCCATTGTGTGATTGATCAGCAATTCGTAATTGCATATTGATGAAATGCTTCCTGGGCCGGCCTGGCTAGCAAGTGCCATACGGAATCAATACTGAGAAACTACCCCCTGGGAGAATCGAATGTAAGGAGTGCACAATCCATACCTCGGAGTGGACCGGAGGCCTCTGGAAGAGGCGACGGAGTCGATGCCACAATACCAATGTACAGGCCTACCGTTGCAAGTTGAAATATCAAAAGTACACGCATTAACTTCGCGCCCACTTGCTAGCAACCAATATGGAGATGAGCTTTTGCCATCCCTGTCGTCCAAATACATACTGCCCACACTATTTTTTTTCTTTATACTTTATCCGCAGTTCTGCCATTGCCGAAGTCATCGTTTGTGTCTTCTGCGTTGGCGTGGTAGGTGAAACCTCCCAGCTAATCTGGCAACCTCGAGTAAGAGAAACCTGCTACGCAACACGAGATTCCGTCCCGTCGGAAGTACTAACCCTCAAACGCCATGTCCCCGAAACCCCGCGATTTCGCCAAGGCGCCATGGCTTTCGGCCAGCTTCTTATTTTGCTTTTGATTCGTGCCATGGTCAACCCTGCTCACCCAAAGGGATGTGTCGATGTGCCACTCGGAGCCATTTGGGACATGCCAGGCTTACCCTGCCCTTCATCCGTTCCCCCGGGGACAGGGTGTCTGCCAGGGTTTCGAGCCTCCTTCGGCACCCGTCACGGCTTCTCGAACGAACGGACGGGGCGCCGGGCTCAAGAAGTGTCACCGAAACACTCCCGCCCGCTTTTCGTTTCGTGGACCGCGAGCGAAATGCTACCGGGTTTGCGCCACGAGTCTCTCCGTCCCCCTCTCCCGCAACCCGCGGGGCATCGTGCCAAGCCAGGCCAAGCCGAGCCAAGCTTCCAGCTCCGTGTCCGTTTTCATCCATTTTCTCCATCAGCGTACGGTGGCGTGAATCGTTTTACAGGTGGTTTGGGTGAAACTAAGGTGCAGTTTGCAAGGCGGCTGGTCCCTCTGTTTGGTCTAAACACCGGTCACAATACCCGAAGTGCAACTGTCGAGTTACTGCCCTTCAAACCCTAGAAGACACTTTTTTGGACTGTTGGAGAGCCAGGGCTCTTAAGCATGTAACCCAAGGCGGTCGTAATGGGTTATTAAAGGACCTGCATATCAAGAGAAGCAATGCCGGATGTTTCGGGCGTACGATATCGTAGGATACCACATAAGCTTAACCACTTGGCGCCTATGATCCACTTATAAACCCATGTCACCGGAGTTGTGTCCCTTGCCCCCCTTTGAGTTCCGCGACCTTAGTAGGAACCACCCTGCAAACGTAGTAAACCCAAATCGACATCCATGTGTTATATCCATTCGCCCAAGAGCTCGTGTACAAAGCTTGCTTGGTCTCGGGTACTTTTCCCAGGAGCTGTTGCTCCCCGGACGGCATTGCTTCTTATATGTCCCTTTGCGTCTCCCCTTTCCCCGAAACGACAGAGGTAAGACTTGTCTTAGCTGTAATCTGAGATCTTCTATCCACCAGTGAATATGCAACCTTCAGAAATCATCGCCATTCTGGCAGGGACTTACACCCTTCTCAATACATCAGCGTACGTTCATCATCTTTCCACGAGCCCCCGTCGGCCGCCACGTACGCTGACGCCAGAGACCTCGTAGAACCCGCGATGGTGTGCCTGTGGATGACCCAACCTACGGTTCAGACCCCGTCGGCATCCTCACATACAGCAGAACCGGCTTCATGTCGGCCACCCTCACATCGACAAACCCCGAGCACCGCCCGGCGGACCTCACGTTTCCCTTCCAGGAAGGCCAGCCAGACGCGGAGTGGGCATTGGTCGGCAAGCACAGCATCGGATACGCAGGGCCGTTGTCGATCAGCGGCGATATCCCCGCGTCCGCCACCGACGGCCAGGTTTTCCATGGCCCGTTGACGGTTGCAAACGTCCCGAGTATGGTTGGCGCCACTCACAGACGCAACTACACGACGTTTGAGAACGGAAGGCTGCTGCGTATCACGTCGCAGAGGGATGGGTCGAACCGAGGAGAGCTTTGGTGGGAGAGGCTAGATTAGGCTCCAGATACCAGAGCTTCTTCTAGTCGAGAATTTCAATCCAATGAGCCAATGAGCCAATGATGGCCTGGCATCCATTAAAGTCGTGCTAGGCCTGTGTGTCGGTACCTGAATGAGGACCTCCGTGTGTGACAAAAAGGGTTGATGTCGTTACTGCGGCAAGTTCTTCTGTCTGCAAACCGGGACCTTGTATCCCTTACGAATTCGACAAGTCATTTAAAGCCACACGATCTGATAATTGAGTGTCAATTATATTTGAAAGCATTATAACTCGTATTTGCCGTGGTTTCCTGCTTTAATACTTCTCCTTGCCAGCACAATCATTTGTGACAAATTAATATTGTTTGGACATCTACCTAAGCCACAAGTCAAATGTGTTACGACCCAACAAGTCATAAGCGATGCCAGCCCCACCAGGCCTAGAAGCGCAGGCGGCACAGCGTCTTATAGACTAACAGAAGGATAACTCCCTATAGAACGGAGGAACTATAGAACAAGTTATATAAGGATAAAGAATAGGACTAACGTATAATAAGTAGTCTATAACTTAGACTAATATACCTAAAGCGGTCTAATAGGTAGGACTAATATCTTAAGATTAGTCTTTAGAATATATACTTAAAATATAAGGATATTTATTCCCTAGTAGATAGATATTTCTATAGCTTTTTAGTAATTAACTTATAATATATTTTCTAAATACCTTTTAATATTTAACTTATATTTTATTAATAAAACGCTATATAAGCTACTCTTATAACCTTTAACTATTTAATTAATTACTAAGTAACTAATAGACTAATAAGCCTATAATACTATTACTTAAGTATTAACCCTAGCTATACTTTTAGTAAAAACCCTACTATTAGATATCTAGCTATAACACTTTAATTACTCCTATTAAGTAAGTTAACCTTAATACTTACCTAATAGTAAATATAATAATATTTATTACTAATACCTTTCTAATATCCTTAAAGGGTAAGACCTTTATATTAACTAATAGCTAGAGTTTAGCTTAGGAACTTACTTTAGCTAAAGATATTAATATAATAGGTTATACCTTACTTAATATTAAGCTAGATAAGAAAGGTAATATAACTTTAACTATAGGAGCCTATTAAAAGCTTTATAATACTATAACTAAGCTAGAAGAAAATAAAAGGTATCTAGCTACTATATAATAGAAAAATAATAATAATATAGCCTAAATATAAGCTATTATTAATAACACTCTTACTAAACTTAAAGTAAAAAATAATAAAGCTTTTAAGCTAGAATATAAAGTTAAAACCCTTTAAAAAGTAGCTAATATTATCTTAACTTTAGTAGAAGGGTAAAATAAGCTTAAACTTAACTTTCTTAATACCTATAATAGTACTAGTAGGTATTTAAAAAGATTCCTAATTTAAGTATATACCTATTAGACCTTTTATACTACTAACTTCTATAATAAAACTAAAAAGGTTATCTATATAGGGACCTTCCTATAAGGGAGGGCGCTATTTTAGTTTAAACCTTTTTAAAAGGAGTTTTTATAAAATAATAGTAACTTTAAACTATACTTTTATAAAACCTAAGGAATTTTTAAAACTATAATAGGGTTTAAGTATACCTTAAAGTTATTATTCTAAAAACCTAATAAAAAGTAATAAGTAGAAAGAGATATTACTAGTTTATAATAAACTAAAGCAGCCTCTTATTATACTACTAAGTTTAGAAGGCTTACTATTAGGCTTAATATAATAGATAACTCTTTAATCTTTATATTTTACTTTAAGCTTAAAGAGGATATTAAGGATAAACTTACTAAAGTTATAAATATCCTAAAGGACTTTCTCTTATATATTAATCTTATAATTAAAATAGATACTTATCTATATAAATAATATAAAAAAAAAAGAGAAATATAAAGGCCTAACGCTAATATAGGTAGGAGATATACCTAAGGACTAAAGCTACTTTAGTAGTAAAATAAGGGGTAAAACTAATATTAGAAACCCTAAAATAACTAACTAAGTATATTATAGGGATACTATACTAGACCTATAGATATTAGTATAGCTTAAAAATAAGGCAGACTACCTTAAGATAAAAAAGATATAAAATACTATAACTATAAGAAGATAAGACACTTTATATAAAAGTATAAGCAGCCTAAACAGCTATAAAATAAGACTCTCTTTAAATATATTAAATAGGCTAATATAGCTTAAAAAGAAGTCCTATACCTATAACTTTTATAGACTGCCTACTATAATAATAACTACTTTACCTATTAGGATAAAAAGAAATAAGTAGGATAGTATCTAAAGGAACCTAAAAAGAAGACTATATCTATTATAAGGAAGTAATAAGAATAATAAAAATAAGACTTTAAAAAATAAAACTAATAGTTAATCTAAAAGCTTATCTAAATATATAACGCTATATAAGAATAGATTAAATAACTATATACTAAAGATACCCTAGATATTATTAAATAAAGACTAAAAAGAAGGATTTAGGCTTAAGGTAATTACTAGAAATAACTATAGCTAGAATAAGACCTATAGAGTACTATTTTTAAAGCTACTAAGTTAAGGACTTAACTAACTAAAGTTATTACTATAGGATAATAATAACTATAAGAATAAATATATAATAAACTTTAAAACTATACCTATAAAGGAAATATTACTACTAATAACTAAGCCTATTATTAGATCCCTATTAAAGAACTTACTTAAATAAGGACTTAAACTAATAGGGTAATTAATAGAGTATTAAATAAGTATAATAAATAGATACTTTATAATTTATACTAAACTATAAAGGCATTACGCCTAAAGATAAAATAATTTTAATAATAAATTAATAATAAAAGAACTAATAGAGGGAATATAGAACGCTTAATATAAGCCTACCCTTAACTATACTAAACCCTATAGAATTATAGGTATAAAGAATAGAAACTAGTAACCTTAAAAGAAGCACTACTCCTTACTAGAGATATTTATTTAAAGGAAGATAACACTTAGCTAAATATATACTATTAGATTCCTATTAATAACTAAGATATTAATACTACTATATTTAGAAATAACTAAATTACTTAAATAATTATAGTTATAAAGAAATAAGTAAGAAAAAATAAAACTACCTTTATAAAACTATAACTTTAGATTAAAGAACCTATACCTTAAGACACTATTAAGGTATAGGGATTAGACTTTAAATCTTTATTTATACTATTACTAAATAAGTTTATATAACTAAGTAAGATAGAATAAAGAGCTACTAGGTAACTTACTAAAATTAGCTAGCTAAAAACTAAAACTATAAAGGAAGATAAGTAGATTAAATAATAGAGATATATAATCCTATTATTTTTATTACCTTTAGAAAGTATACTAAAATATAACTTAGATAAACCTTTTATAAAATAAACCTATACTAATTTTATAAATAACCTATTAATAAGGGAGGAAGCTAAAAACTAATACACCTTTTATAAAGTCCTAAAGGATACTAATAAATAAGAACTTACCTTTTATAGTATATAAGATATAGATATTAAAGGATAACCTATTATAACCTATAAAGAGGAACCTATATTTAGAGACTATAAATATTTTAAACCTAGCTACCTACTATACTCCTAAGTGTTTTAAACAGACTATATTTATAATAAATATATAAGGTATAGAGGATAAAAAGGAGTGTATACCTTCTATCCCTAAAGAAATAACACTAAACTTATTTTAAAGTACTATAATAGTAAGGACCTCTATACCTAAAAGGTTAAGTAGTACTAATAATATATACTCTATATAGTACCTAGTTTAATATACCTAATACTATATATCTATAGCTAGACTAGAAACTAGTATAATTATATATATAATAAATATAAGTATTACTATATAGATAAGGCTAGAGTGTAAAGAAAATAAAATAAAAAGGCTAGACCTTTTTAAAAAAAGCTAAAAAATAACTAATACTAACTATAAAAGGGATATAAGAGGTAAAGTAGAATAAAAAATCCCTATACTTAGTAATAAAGAGTAATAATAAAGTACACTTAGTGCTTATAGTCTAACTTAATAGACAGCCTACTAAAGTTATAATTAATAGTAGAGCTTAAGTAAACCTAATTTTACTATAACTAGTAAATTAATAAAGAATTAAATAGAAAAATAAGGATATTATATATAACCTATAGACTGTTAAAGGAGAAGTAGTTATATATAGTAAAGGAACTATTAATAAGGAAATATAACCCCTTATAATAGAGATCTAAGATTATTATAAATAACTAGTCTTTAATATAATAGCTATAAGATAATATAATATTATCCTTAAGATACTTTAGTTAGTAAAGAATAATCTAGATATTAACTAGAGAATAGGCTAACTTTAGTAGAGAGATTTAGCTATAAGGTAGCGTTATATACTATAACCCTTAAGTAAATCTAAGTAACTAAAAAAGTATATTATATATATTAAAAGGATTAAGCCTATAAGAGACTAGTAACTTATATCTATAGTAACTATTAAAGAAATAATATAATAATAAAAGATAAAGGGTTTAAGAGAAAACTATCTTAATATAGTACCTTTAGAATACTATAGATATATAAAACTATTTACTAAAGACTTAGAAATAGGATTACCTAAGTATAGTCTATAGGACTATAAGATATAACTACTTAAAGGGAAAACACTAAAGCTA